>JAYKKM010000265.1:6807500-6877500 GCA_035772405.1 Chrysogorgia sp. JL179-B06
ACGTGTTTCGCTGTTCCACAGCTCATCAGTGTAGCTTGGTACAATCTAGATATGGGCATGAGTACCAATTATACACAAACGATTGCCAGTGACAATCGCTTGTGGGATAAACAGCGGTCATGCGCACATCCAGAGAGCGTGAAGAGTGCTCAAACTACCACAAGGGTAGTGGGCGTTGCATTATCGCTAAAGGACACCTACACCAACTTCACAGAGTGCTCAACAACACCGAAGTGAAGGAGCGTAATAGTACAATATCTACAGACACGTGTTTCGCTGTTCCACAGCTCATCAGTGTAGCTTGGTACAATCTAGATATGGGCATGAGTACCAATTATACACAAACGATTGCCAGTGACAACCGCTTGTGGGATAAACAGCGGTCATGCGCACATCCAGAGAGCGTGAAGCGGTATAGGGCCAGAGTGCTCAAACTACCACAAGGGTAGTGGGCGTTGCATTATCTTTATTAATAAGGGTAGTGGGCGTTGCATTATTAGGAGAATAGAAGAGAATGCAGAGACAGACAAAACTTCTCACCGGTCCATAAAAAATGTTTTAATATACGTTTCGGACATTCGTCCTTCTTCAGTTAAAAAAATTTTGAGAAGGACGAATGTCCGAAACGTATATTAGAACATTTTTTATGGACCGGTGAGAAGTTTTGTCTGTCTCTGCATTCTCTTCTATTCTCCTATAAAATCAAGAGCAGCGTTTGTATCCATGTTGGATCCTTCTACCGCGAGATTCATCGTTTTGGTCTGCCTACATTTCTTATTCAAACTATATATATATATATATATATATATATATATATATATATATATATATATATATATATATATATATATATATATATATATATATATATATATATATATATATATATATATATATATATATATATATATTATATATATATATATATATATATATTTAACAATTATTCGCCGAAGGCGAGGTGAATATTAGCCTGCGAAAGCAGCCGCGTACTTTGTGCTCGTGCCTCCCCCAAAGGAGCGTCTGCGACTCGACTGGGAAAATTCCATACTGATGACGTCAATATGCCCTGAATTGGGGCATCGATTCTGATTGGCTACTTCATTATTATGCGCATAAATTAAATACGGCTTTCGAAATTCAATTACTGTGTTTTGAAATTCAATATGTCTTCGGATGTTCAAATTCAAAAGCTAATTTGCATGATATGTTCAAATGATACGATAGAAGGGAAAAGGTACATTATCAACAAAGAACGTCAGAATGTCAACAATGCCTCAAGGCTTTTTAATAATCTACCGAACTACATGAGGAATGCCTTCTCGAAGCAATTTTATAGTGATGTCATGTGCAAGTCATGCTTAAAACTTTTGGAAAAGAGAGACCGTATATCATCCAACTTGCAGGAATTAGATACGAAAATGCAAGGATATTTGTCCAAAAAAAGAGGAAACGATACTGAGCTTGCATATCCCTCAAAGTTTATTGCATTCGATGATCCTGTATTCCAAAGCACTCCGATTAAAGTTGTACCTTCTACCCGTGATCGAGCCCGTGATTGCACCACATCGTATTCAAAACCTTTAGTTAAGGACGAGTTAGGTGTAAAGGTGAGAATTCCTTTAAATTGTTTCCCACAAAATATTCGAAAATTTGTATATTGACTTTTTATATATATGTTGTCTATTTCACCATGCCCCTTCCCCTTTGATTTACTTACATGTTGCTGTGTTCGAGGATGTGGTAAACGTCAGAGTTCTCCAACAAGTATGTATGATAAGTATTTTTTATAGGTTATAGTTTCATGGCCATCTCAGACTAGGCAACGTAAACTTCAACCTGACCTAGAACCCTTAGGCCGAGCACTCCACAGGGGAACATGGAAAGAAATTGCTTCAGCATCATTCCGCATAAAGCAAATTCGGACAGAACTTATTAAATGTCTGTTGAAACAACTGTCACGAGAATGCTGCAATATTGTCTCATCTAAAGAAACATCATTGTTAAGGAGATCTAGTGCAAATGACATCCGTAGGCTGTCACTTAGTAGCATTTGCCTGGAACTGAAGGACCGCACTCCACTATTATATTCAATTTTGATGACTATAGCCACTCCTAACAGCCAGAATAAGAATACTGTAGAATGGTTACCAAGTGTTGCTGTTGCAGTGGCTATTCTTTTAAAACAAAGATGTCGGATGATGAATAATGTACAACTGTTACTGATGATTATAATAAAGTACTGTGGATTTCAGGTTTGTTTTATCTACTGTATTTGTGTTAATTAATAGGCATTGAAACAAACCAAATTCTGGAACTATCTATTTTATGATTCTAGAAAATATACATGTTAACCCTCCAATTTGTCTGGATTTACTCTGCATCTAAATACATACACCCCCTCCCCCAACACACATACATATACACACTCACTTCAAGAGGCCAAATTTAAAAAAAGAAGAATTATGTACAATCAACAGTCTAATTTGTTGTATCATAACAGTAAAATATAAGTATTCCTTTTAAATCAAACAGGTACAATGCATATTTTCCAAATTAATAGTAGTATAAATACTTCTCTTTTCTTGGTTTCTTGAGGCTTTGTGTGGCTTTTTCTCAACCATGAAGATTGGCGTATCTGCATCATATTTCAATAAGAAATGTGATGATTTTGGGTGTATCTTCAATGAAAAGCTTTGTAAAGATAAGGAATCTGATGAGAAGACACTTGGTCGTTTACAAGGTGATGCTAATTGTAGCGAGAAAATAATGCCAGAGCAGGTACATGTAGCTAATCGTGATTCAAGTACACCCATATCATGTGGACATACCGGTACTCCATCACAAATGAGTGAAGCAACAAACCAAACAGCATGTGGTCTTGATAATCCTACTCCTGTCAATGGAATAAATCATAGTTCCGGACAACAAATAGATGCCTTGTCACCTGGCTGCAAGTATGTGATAGACAATTATGACATGTTTCAAAAGGTTAGGTCAATGACAGAGGATAATCAGAATAAAGATATTCACTGGGTCAATCATAATAGAGTAGTAAATAGGGTTTCTGGCAACCATCTTCAAGATGACACACCTATTTGTGATATTTTGGAGTTGGAAAATACCAAGATTACCCCTTCTGCAATTGAACACATATTGCAAAGAAATAATTACATTATCCTTGTTGAAAGAATCCTGGTGTCCTCCATTCCTTGTCTTCAATTTTGTAATGATGTTGTGAATCATCATATTCCACACAAGCATTCCACAGAATCTGGAACAAAATCAAGCAAGGTATATAATACATATTTCTAAATCCGACATAACTCCTTATAATTATTTACATGCAATTAAAGACTAATAATTTATATAACTGTCATCTTTTAAAGGAATGTCTTGGGATTATTTTTGAAGACGAAAACTCCACAGATGGTATTTCAAAGGTCCTTAAACAACTACATGGGTATATACCAAAAACAACATCAGAAATGGGAACCATTTACCATGAAGCTGGGGTGGTGGGTGATCAATTGACAGTAGAAAGGGTAGTAAACTGCCTACTATCAATATCAAATGGGTTTACTTCAGAGGAAAGATTGGAAGGAATACATTGTGAGATAGCAGACTGGCATACAGAGCTTAAATTGCTCTCTGTGAGTACAGTTATTTTCCATGAAAATTGTGTAAATATTGTGCATGTACAAAATAAATAATTTGATGTTGATGTGATATTAATCATTAATCAACCCACTATTTACTTGTACTTTCAGTTGATCTTCACAAGGTTGTATTCGACAAATGCAGCTGATGAAAAATGCACCCTATTCGCTGACAGAAATTTAATAAATAGAAGAAATGTTTCCTGTGATACCAGTCATGCATATGCCCAAAACAAGCAAATGTTTCTATTAGCTCTGAAAGCTAGAATAATTGCCTCAGGAATCAAGGTCCTTGGTCTGAATAAAGTGAATGGAAACCCAACAAAATACAAGTATCCTGTTGATGCTTCAAGGCATGACCAGAGAGCCAAACATCTTCATCTTAGAAAAATAGCTACAACAATTGTAGATGAACATATTATTGACAGCAAAACAACAGATAAGATAATTAATTCAGTCCTTCTCCAGGAAGAACAAGAAATAGCATTGGTAAACCAACGGGTGACACCAGATGGCAGATTCTTATGTCGATTTGCTGGATGTGAAAAAACATTCAAGTTAATAACACTAATATACTGTAACACAACATATCTGTTGCAATTTTTGTTTTTGATAGGTTTTAGTATTTCCTCCTCATAATCAAGACATATGTTTATTTATATAATTTATGTTAATTTCATTAAAGGCATGATGGTAAAAGAAGAAAGAGTCATGAGCTAGCTATCCACAACTTTATCTATGAAGAACAACTCCCATCTTCATCAGCTTTCCCAGAACCCAGCAAGGAAGAAAAGGATGAACAAGATGACATGTACAATTATCAGTGCAATTTGATGGACCATGGGATGCTGTACTTGAATTTCACAGATGCAATTGCTGAGGGAGATGGAGACAGAATTGTTAGATGCTGGAAATTTCTATTGCTTCATTTTTTTGTTGATGGTAACAAAAGTGTTAAATATGCATTGGAAGCACTTTTTCTGCAGTTCCAACAACAATCTCTCCTTTCTCCTCGTCAGGCATACTGCCAAAAGTGGAACCGTACCATCAACAATCATAATGCCAAAGGTAGAAATGTCCCCCTTGATCTAGATTTAGAACATGACAACAACTACCTAAAGGAAGCTATGAGAAAGATGGGTCCAGGAATTACCAAGCAGTCAGTCACAAGAATATGCAGGACTCTAAAGATATCAAGAGAAGTCATCGAGAATGTGTCAAGAGAATGCCAAGTTATGAAGAGATCAGGAACACATTTCATTGCAAGTAATGAAAAAGATCTAATGAAGATTGTCAATAATCTTGTACAACAAGAAGCTCTATCAGAGACCAAAGGGAGGAGATATAAGACATTTACATACTGCTTAAGGTCACATCTCCAATTAATTCAAATGGGAGATTTTTGTAAGTGGATAGATAAGCATAAAGATGGAATAATTATAGGTAGAAAAGCACGCTGATTTGGCAAGTAACTCAAATCCAAAAGTACATACTACAGTAACTGTTTCAATTATATACATAATTTAAGTTTGTATTATTTGCAGAACATAATTAAGTACATATATCAGGTTTTGAAAATGTAAAAATCACCTGTAATACAAAATGTTTTGTAAATTGTATTTATGCAAACAAAAAAGACTATTAAACAACAATAATTTTACCTTTTTAATTTCATTGGTTATGAAGCAGATAAGGTGACTAATTGCTCCCATCCTGGATGTTTTCTATTACACTTTCTATAACTTGTGGATAAATTGACTGTTCCAATGAGCTGTTTTGCCCTGATTCTTCAAATGACTCCACATGCCAGTCTGTTTCATTCATCAGACACAAGAAAGAAGAATCTTGAATGATTTGCTCCCAGTCAGTTATCTCATCCTCATCAGAATCTTCATCATCAGACTGGTCATCCTCTCTTGTTAGCACAATGTCATGGAAAATGGAAGAAAAAACTTCCATCACCAACAGTGCATGTTTTTTTTGCCAAATGTCTACATATTTCATGACATCATTGGTATTGAAAATAAGATGTGCATACTCTACTACCTGATCTATTTCTTTCACCCCAAACTCCATAACACTGATTGGGCAAGAAACAGCTATAACATTTCCAGTTATCAATTTCATGAGGAGTTGTTTCATTAACATGTTAAGTTTTAACCTTAACTCTTGCTTTTCTTCATCGGATACATCTCGTACTTTCTCTGGTTTGTTATTTTGAGTACCAAATGGCAGGTATAGATCTACATTGCACGAACCATTGTTGCACATACAGTTGTTTGCACATATATCACAACACATATGTCCCTGGGGCATTTCACTTCCAACAGGACTGTTAAAATGCTGCAGCAGGAACTGGCGTCTACAATTATTTGAATGTATGTACTGTTTCATGTCATTATCTGATACACGAGTTGTGATACCAGTAAACAACAAAATGGCAATGCTCTGCTCACCATTTCTTCCACATCGACCACTTTCTTGCATGTATGCTTCAACAGATTTTGATGGACCAAAGTGAATCACTGACTCTCTGTACATTTCTACAATTTACTCCCATTCCATATGCGATTGTTGCAATCAATACTCTTAGATGTCCTTTACTATGGGAAAATTGCTCCAGAACATGATTCTTTATACTCTCAGGGCTGGAAGAATACATCATGTCACAAAGCCTCATTCTTGGATCATTTGTACCATCACAAAACATGTTACTGCCTAACTCAACCTTAAAAATATTAAATAAGACAGCACATTGTTTAATTGTTTGACAATATATGATTGTTCTTGTTGTTTCTTTTCCATGTTGTTTCAACTCATCAATCAGGAACGAGAAATGATCTGCTATTTTGATACTATTGTCCATCTTTTGGACAACAAAAGTAATGTTAGGGCGGTTAGGATCTTCTACAATTTCAAATGGACTTTTAAGTTCCAGCATATCAAATATCTGTTGTTTCGTCTTCTTTGTCGCGGTAGCAGTTAATGCCAAAAACGCTACCCCATTTCCTACCAATGACCTTAACTCGTTCAGTCGTGAATACCAAATTCGGAAAGCAGTATTCTTTCTGTTATTTAATGAAGTACCCCACTCGATAATACAGTGGGCTTCGTCTACAGCTATGCCAACTAACCTCTCTTGGTAAGGCTTTTTATCAAGCATGAACCGCCATCGTACATTCGAAAGACTTGATTCTGGGGACATAAAGACATACGTGAACTCGCCATTCTCTATACCTCTATCTGTCTCATCGTCAGGGGCGGATTTAGCGTAGGTCAAACCGGTCATGCGACTGATGTAATTTTTTGCTAGCATAAAAAATTCCGAATCGAACTTCAGCAGTCGCTGTAAAAATTGCGCAATTACAACAAGGTCCAGTTGTTTCATAATCATTCGTGATTTTATTCGTAATTCATCGGCACTGACGGCACAGGCTCTCTCGCCCGCGTCTTTCCCGCGGAGGTATAACAATGTGAGCAGTCTTCAGTCTTCTTCTCAGCGGTCTTCCGCATGAGCTTTGACCGATCTGAGTCATTTTCCAGCTATTTGATTGGTCAATACACCGATCTCCATGGTGATCGGCCAATTTGACCGATCTGCGGGGCGTTCTGACCGGTCTTGGTGATCAGGGTCTCATACATGAGCCACCTGATTGGTTAATTCAGACAAATACAGTGTTCTTATTCGCTACTCCATTTGACCGATCTTGACCAATTCACAGCGTGTGGTATCCATCAGTTTACTGTATTATTCAGCATTGGCTCGCGGTATTTACGAAACTGTTCTATCAGGGTTTGAAAGAAACGATGAACATTGTCTGCAAGAAGTGTACGATGATCTGGTGAGGCAAATCAACGTTTCGCGCAAGAGTTCTGTCGACGAACTACTCCGTGCGGTAAACAGCACTTCAAGCTTTCTTAGCAGGAATTTTGGCGCAGAGAAACTAATCCAAAAGATGTCCGCGATCGGAAAGGCAAGGGTTGTACAGGCCACGGCGATCATGTAAATGTATATATATATATTGATTGATAAACTACCGTCTTACTAGTCTTAAACTAGTGTATTGATAATCTAGTATTGCTATTGCGAATTGTGCGTCTCTGGCCGTAATCGTTGCTCAATTACCATATAACATATATTTACATATATACCGTCGACAAAACGACGATTAAGATTAAGCTATATTCGATTCGAGTTTACCGGTTCCGTGTAACCTATATTTAAGCGTTTCGTATTGACTTTAACAAGGTTTAAACTTCATATTGACCGATTGTTGTTGAACCTCGTTGTCTGGTGTATGAAATACGACCTGGCTATTCATTGCTTTTGACAGGAAGTTGAGAATAAATAATTCATGAATAATAAAATGTTTCATAAAAACATGTTTGAAAACATTAAATCAAATGCTCAAAAGTGCTGTCAGATCGCGGGAAATGCCATTTCAGAGACCCAAATTCAAAAAATTTCCGGGGGAGAATCCCCCCGTACCCCCCTACATATGTGTATCCCGCCATTTTGACTAACGTATGAAAATTCCTAGATCCGCCCCTGATCGTCACATCCAACGTAGGCCGCTTTTAGTCCGATATTCTTTAAACGTTTAATCTGATCTTTCATGAGGGCAACTAATGGACTTATGACGATAATGATGGCATTCTTTTTCCAAACACTTGAATCAGGAGCGTGTGAAGACATCCACATTTCTACCAAAGGCGCGAGTTGAAACACCAGTGATTTGCCTGAACCAGTTGGCATGTTTACGAATACATCTTTTCCTTTCATGAAATTATAGAGAGCTTTAAATTGACTTTCAGTAAGAGTTTCCACATTAAATTTCGGACCTATCTCACTCAGACAATCGTTTAACATATCGACATTTACTTCTCTTAAATCTCTTTTCCATTTTGACGCCATGTTGAATATTGAATTTCGAAAGCCGTATTTAATTTATGCGCATAATAATGAAGTAGCCAATCAGAATAGATGCCCCAATTCAGGGCATATTGACGTCATCAGTATGGAATTTTCCCAGTCGAGTCGCAGACGGCAAATTTCCGAATAATACGTGCCTAGAGGTCACGAACAACCTGTAACGTCGCAAGGCCAGCAGTTCGCCGGCGAACCGATGGGCAAAAGTGGTCGCGATGCCGCTAAATTTAAAGATTTTGTCTAATTAATTCGGAACTGGCACAATAATGACTACCACAATGATCAGAAAAATGTGGGATATGGCACTATTTTCTAAAACGATTTTTCTCATTTCGCAGCCGCACTGAAAACAAAGACTTTTTATGGACGAAATAAAACGCGTCGCCCACAGCCATACAACAGTTTTCCAAGTAAGCCATTAGAGTGACCGCATTCCGGTTTTCCTGGAAAAGCGGCAAGATTGCGTGCCTGTAATCCGCGCAGTCATAATTTTGGAATGCCCCCACACTTTTACTTATAATACTATGCACGTTTTACGCTATACACTACAAAAATAATATATTTATTGAAGCGCTAGTAGCCGATGTACAAAACAGGAAACATCGAGACACACTTGAGGCTCGCAGTAGGTATATACGGTACATGATTGTAAAAAAGTAGTGTGCTGCGTATAAGGTAATGCATTTTTGACAGGTTTTCTTAGTCAAAGCTATTTTGGAGTTTTAGAAACTTGTAGGTTAATTAACTACTTGATTTGCGTTCCTTCTAAAGTACCATGAGCTTTATACGATGATGTGACCGCGTAGTGAGAAAAAGGACTGCGAAAGTTAAGTCGGTATCTTTAAATGATTATAAATACATGTATATATTCCTTTTGAAAGATTGTAGTTCTATTTCTTACTATGAAGAGTATACTTTGTATTAGTTTAGAAGCATTAATACGCAATATAATGTCAATGAAACATTAAAAAATGAACCTCTGTTCTCTGTTATTAGTCCCTGCATGTAGTCTTTTTGTATGGCAAATTCTTTCAAATAAGAGAATTTCTTCCGAATAAGTTGAGTTAGTTACATGCCTAGCGGAGGTCACGAAGAACCTGTAACGTTAGAACAAAAGTGGTCGCGATGCAACTAAATTTAAAAATTTGATCTAATTAATAGCACTCCGTCAAAATGACGTCACTGAAAACAAAGACTTTTTATGATAAAACGCGTCGCTCACAGCAAGTTATTGATCATAATTATGCATGTTCCTCACACAAACTCGCATTTTCCAAGTAAGTCATTAGAGTGACCGCATTCCGGTTTTCCTGGAAAACGGTAAATTCCTATGACACGATTGCGTGCCTGTAATCCGCGCAGTCATTATTTTGGAATGCCACACACTTTTACTTATAATGCTATGCACGTTTTACGCTATACACTACAAAAATAATACAGTTGTTGAAGGGTTAGCTAGCCGATGTACAAAACAGGAAACATCAAGACACACTTGAGGCTCGCAGTCGGTATATACATGAATACATGATTGTAATAAAAGTAGTGTGCTGCTAAGGCAATGCATTTTTGACAGGTTTTCTTAATCAAAACAGCTATATTTTGTAGTCTAAGAAACTTGTAGGTTAACTACTTGATTTGCGTTCCTTCTAAAGTATGATGTGACCGCGTAGTGAGAAAAAGGACTGGGAAAGTTAATTATAAATACATGTATATATTCCTTTTGAAAGATTGTAGTTCTATTTCTTACTATGAAGAGTATACTTTGTATTAGTTTAGAAGCATTAATACGCAATATAATGTCAATGAAACATTAAAAAATGAACCTCTGTTCTGTTAATAGTCCCTGCATGTACAATCATGGAAAAAATATCGTAGACTTTTTGAATTTTTATACTATTTCCCCCTCCCCCCCTACACAATGTTGGTATTTAGACGATGTTACTTGCAAATCGACTTTAGCTTGACCAACATTGTGTAGGGGGAGGGGGAGGGAATTTTAGGGCAATAAGCGGATGAGTTTGGAGGAGCACGCATATTTTCATAACGTATTCTTAAATTTGGATATAGTTTTCCAAAAGTCTACGGGTATTTTTTCCAAGATTACAGTCTTTTTGTATGGCAAATTCTTTCAAATAAGAGAATTTCTTCCGAATAAGTTGAGTTAGTTACGTGCCTAGAGGAGGTCACGAACAACCTGTAACGTCGCAAGGCAAGTAGTGCGCCGAACTGATGGGACAAAAGTGGTCGCGACGCAACTAAATTTAAAGATTTTGTCTAATTAATAGCACTCCGTCGAGATGACGTCCCGGTAGCCATGTTTGTCCGCTTTTATCCATAATTCTTGCGGCCATAACTTAAAAGAAAATAGCTCATTTGCAATCGTTTGTGAGTCAAATTTGGTTTGTTTGTCCGCATTTTGAGCTGATTAATAGCAGCCAGACGCTACGCTATTGAACTGGTACAAGAATGACTACCACAATGATCAGAAAAATGTGGGATATGGCACTATTTTCTAAAACGATTTTTCTCATTTCGCAGCCGCACTGAAATTCCTTTTGAAAGATTGTAGTTCTATTTCTTACTATGAAGAGTATACTTTGTATTAGTTTAGAAGCATTAATACGCAATGTAATGTCAATGAAACATTAAAAAATGAACCTCTGTTATTAGGCCCTGCATGTGTCTTTTTGTATGGCAAATTCTTTCAAATAAGAGAATTTCTTCCGAATAAGTTGAGTTAGTTACGTGCCTAGCGGAGGTCACGAACAACCTGTAACGTTGGAACAAAAGTGCCGGTCGCGATGCAACTAAATTTAAAAATTTGATCTAATTAATAGCACTCCGTCAAAATGACGTCACTGAAAACAAAGACTTTTTATGATAAAACGCGTCGCTCACAGCAAGTTATTGATCATAATTATGCATGTTCCTCACACAAACTCGCATTTTCCAAGTAAGTCATTAGAGTGACCGCATTCCGGTTTTCCTGGAAAACGGTAAATTACCATGACACGTTGCGTGCCTGTAATACGCGCAGTCATCAAAAAACTGCACTTATAATATCTTGTTTGTGGAAGCACTATGTATTATATATTTTATAGAATTAATTAAGAACTGCGTGTATTATCAGATAAAAATATTTATGTTATTGCATGTATTATTAACAACTTGCAGGTATTATTGACAATTGACATTCAGAGAATGCGCTTGTCGCCTTAATACTAGAAACTGACATATTATATATTACTTATTTAATTCGACTCTTCTGTAGTTCTGTTGTTATTTTCACTAACATTGAGCATACTATACAAGCCTTTCGAGAGCACTGTAATGTTTATTCATGAACCATTGCTGCAATTGATATTTACTGAAAAACATATCAAATAGCTAAATATCGATGACACGATGTGTAGCAAAAACCCCACAGCTAAATGTTTGATTGAAATACATCATTTCAGCGATGAAATATAAAAAGCGCGAACTATTCTCACTTGATCAAACAGATACGTTGCTAAGGAAGATGATGCTTTGCATAGTTGAGTGTTAACGTCCGGTGTATTCACCGCGATGTAGCTTTTTCCGTGATAAACAACGTTCCATCAGATCGTATATAATTAATTGAACAAAGAGTTAGCGAGACTTTAGCATAGACAGAATCGGCTAACTCTGTTACTACCCAATTCATCAATCATGTAATGCAAACAGACATTACGCTGAAAAATTGTTTCTTTGAAACTAGTTGCATCAACCTCAACGGAGATAACATCTTCTGCAATTACAATTTACATATTTTTAATACCATATTATAAAACAGCTCCAAAAATGTTTAAAGTAAATTAATGAATATACACTGACAACACTACAGTCAAACATCACAACTCGTTACAACATTTTAAATATATTTACTCCAGTAAAAGACTTTTCAGGCTCACACGCTCTAACGATATTCTCAATTGACTCAATTTTGTGTCACGTGGCCAGTATTCAGACGTTGAGCAGTGAATTCACCGAGCTTGGCGTCTGCAATTTGTCGTCGTCGTAATTTCCCAGCGAGACAAGATATCTTTAACACGGAGACATCCGTTCAAGCGGATTAAGCATAAAAAACCTGAAGTACCGCATGTTTTTAATGCACAGTCCTTTCATCATTTGCATGTAATTATTTGTCTTTGAAAAATTCTGTAAGCCGATTTAGAAAAACAAATTTTAAGATCGCATTTTAGCGTGGGATTATCGAAGAAATGTGAAAACGATTTAGATCAATTTGGTTGTAGAAGAGAGCGATTGCCATATCCAAAGACACTTTCTGTTAGACGCTTTTCATATTTGCATATATATATATATATTCGGTCAACGGAAGTAGGAGTACTCTGTTTGTCTTGGGAAAACCATGACGGCATGCATTTCTACAGGGTGTATGGAAATTTCACCTATAAGTAGTCATACAGTCAACACTCTCGTGTCAATTGGTGTCAAGTATATCTCGCAGCAAGAGCTCTCAACACTTCATCGGTACAAGAAAGTTCAGTTCCATTAGGGACAGATAATCAATTCGAGAAAAAAATAAATGCGAAATTAAAGACCGGCTCTAATGGCTAAGAACGTAAAGTTTCATGGTCTATCACCAAAAGACCTCCTCGACTTGTCTTACATTTTGCTAACTGGTGGTGTTTTTGAGAATAAACTGAAGCAAATTGAAGCGAACTCGTTCTCAGTTTGGACCATGGTTGAGGAATTAACGTGTGAGTATTAGCACGACTAGAATAATCCTTTCAAAAACCAATTGCATGATGGGTTACACCTATATATATGCGAACGCGCACATATGGCGAGGGATAGAGCCATTCTCTGCATCAGCAATGCGATGAAATATACTTCCAGTTTCATTGTATTTCCCATCGTATTGCAGGTGATACATGCAGTGTTTAACATACAAACACTAATAGCTTCTATACAGTTCATTATAGAGGTACATAGTTACTACAGTGTTAGGTTGTATTCAACTCATATTCATAGAGCTCAGTATAATATAAGGAATTACTACACGGTTGAAACATTTCATAATATAATAAAATTTAACCAAATTGACGACGGCTATATGACTATAAACAAAATGAGTTTCAAAAGAGGTTAATTTATCCGAGTTCAACGAAACTCCATGCGCACACGTCATTCTAATGACGCTAACTGTGCTCCGTCTTCCACTGAGATCTTCCTTGGCGTTAACGTAATCGTAAAAAATCCTAAAAACGTGAAAATGCGTGATAGAACGAATACGGCATGATGCAGAATTATCCAGGGTCTGAATATTAGAAATGCTCTCTGTTTTATGTCTATTGTACATGAGGATATAGCGGGGAGCCGCCATGTAGAGAGACGTCGACGTACCATAAACTTCCTAATCTTGCTGATAGCTACGATCACGTGATACTTGCATACACATCTGATGAGGAAGTTCTATATACTCTATAAGATACATCAGATAAGATGACCCCATCGAAGCTATATCGACCTCACATTGTGCATTACTGCAGACGCGTTCTGATTCCACATAAACAAGTACAGATAGTGTTAAATTTAATATTATAAAAAGTCCCAAATTAACGACTGCCATTTCGAGAAGTGGTTGGCATCAAGTCCGTAAACATATATGACAAGTTAAACAAAACAAAAGTTAACATTGAAAATCAAGTAAACCATGGAAAAAGCAGATATCAATTTAACAGGTAATGTTGTTTCAATCATTGCAATACAGTTCCGCATTAAAACAAGAAAGCAGTGTCTATATATAGCTTTTATACGAAATTGTACAAAAATACATTACAAAATGTTCTTACACCATAATCTATATATATATATATTTTTTATATATACTTTTTAACTGATGAAGGCTGAATATGCCGAAACGTTTTAATAAATAAAGGACCAGTAAAAAAGTTGTTTGCCTCTCTTTCCGTTTCTACATTGCACAGGATCAGTTAATCTTACGTTCAACATTTAACGACATCCTATCTTACCATTAACCCAGCATGAAACAACAGGTTTGTATAGCAGTTCCATATCCAACTTTCGGAACATTCATATCTTTTCTGTTATTTCTCGATAGCTTTTGGACCAAATACCGAGCAACTAAAAACTGAACTGGAAGAACCAAGACTTCCGGAAGACAACGTGGAACATTGTAGAAACATCGTTCCTTATTCGACGGTGGACTTTTTAGATTTGCACGACGTGTACGAAAAGGTTCAAAGTCGAGCAGGTGGAGAATCTGCTCAGAGAATTGCGATGGGAAACGTGAATATAACAGCAACTTCGGAAGGACAACTGTGTGGTATCGATGTCTTCGTAGAAAGACTACCTGAAGCCGCTGCTCTTTTTGGCGACATCAATGGAATGATTCCACTAAAAGTTACGCACGAATCCCACTTTCAAAACCAGGTAAAGTTTGGTAAACTATACATAGCATTGAGTTTCTTGCAGACCCATATAACAATTGTTTCAAACTTTGAAGGGAGTGACGCATAGTACGTCTGCCAGCATAAATCGGCAAAGCTAAAGGAAGAAGTTTGACATAAAATCACCTAGCGGCATCCACTGCGGAACCAAACACAATATCTTGTCCGACAATGACTTTGTAGTGAAGTTGAAATATTACACCACACGTTGTTTAACGTTGTTTCAAAATGTTTCAATTCACACTGTGTCAAAATCCGTCCTCCAAATTGTCATATTGTTAAGAATGATTTGTTCACTAATTTGCTTGACAAAATTTCCTGTCCTTTATCAGCAGCTATAGCTGACGATTTTCCTCGTTACAAACACAAATTTGTGTCAGTTGAACAAATTGTAGCGATTTATTAAAGCGTTCATGCATTAATTTTATAAGACAAATGCTACAACATATATAGCAGCTCATAGTTAATGTTAGCATTATGGTCCAGGGCTCTGAGACATCTTCTGAGGATTTGTGATTTGTCCATATATATCTTTCGTCGAAATCGACGTATCACGACATCACCTGTCATCTCCTTACCTCCTTAACAAAAGGATACAATCTCCTGCACAATGGAGTTTGCATGAAGTAAGAGACACAGGTCTGAATAGCACATGGGACTGTCAATAGAACATGTAGTAAGTGACTGCTAACTATTTCTAATAGCAAATTGAGAACTATTTCTAATTGAAAATTGAGAACTATTTCTAATTGAAAATTGAGAACTATTTCTAATAGCTAGGGAACTATTTCTAATAGCAACTGGGAAATATTTCCAATTGAAAATTGGGAACTATTTCTAATAGCATATTGAAAATAGCAAATTGGGAACTATTTCTAATATCAAATTGAGAATTATTTCTAATAGCAATTGGGAACTATTTCTAATAGCAACTGGGAAATATTTCCAATTGAAAATTGGGAACTATTTCTAATAGCATATTGAAAATAGCAAATTGGGAACTATTTCTAATATCAAATTGAGAACTATTTCTAATAGCAAGGGAGCTATTTCTAATAGCAACTGGAAACTATTTCCAATTGAAAATTGGGAACTATTTCTAATAGCAAATTGGGAACTATTGGGAACTATTTCTAATAGCAATTGGGAACTATTTCTAATAGCAAATTGAGAACTATTCCTAATTGCAAATTGGGAACTATTTCTAATAGCAAATTAAGAACTATTTCTGATAGCAATTGGAAACTATTTCTAATAGCAAATTGGGAACTATTTTTAACAGCAAATTGGGAACTATTTCTAATAGCAATTGGGAACTATTTATAATAGCAAATTGAGAACTATTCCTAATTGCAAATTGGGAACTATTTCTAATTGCAAATTGGGAACTATTTCTAATGGAAAATTGGGAATTATTTCTAATAGCAAATTGGGAACTATTTCTAATTGAAAATTGAGAACTATTTCAAATTGGGAACTATTTCTAATAGCAAATTGAGAACTATTTCTAATTGAAAATTGGAAATAGTTTCTAATATGAAATTGGGAACTATTTCTAATATGAAATTGGGAACTATTTCTAATAGCAAATTGGGAATTATTTATAATTGCATAATGGGAACTATTTCTAATTGCAAAGTGGAAACTATTTCTCATTGCAAATTGCGAACTATTTCTAATTGAAAATTGCGAACTATTTCTCATTGCAAAGTGGGAACTATTTCTAATAGCAAATTAAGAACTATTTCTAATAGCAAAGTGGGAACTATTTCTAATAGCAAAGTGGGAACTATTTCTCATTGCAAAGTGGGAACTATTTCTAATAGCAAATTAAGAACTATTTCTAATAGCAAAGTGGGAACTATTTCTAATAGCAAAGTGGGAACTATTTCTAATTGAAAATTAAGAACTATTTCTAATAGCAAATTGGGAACTATTTATAATAGCAAATTGAGAACTATTCCTAATTGCAAATTGGGAACTATTTATAATTGCAAATTGGGAACTATTTCTAATAGCAAATTAAGAACTATTTCTAATAGTAAATTGAGAACTATTTCTAATAGCAAAGTGGGAACTATTTCTAATAGCAAAGTGGGAACTATTTCTAATAGCAAAGTGGGAACTATTTCTAATAGCAAAGTGGGAACTATTTCTAATAGCAATTGGGAACTATTTCTAATTGAAAATTGAGAACTATTTCTAATAGCAAATTAAGAAGTATTTCTGATAGCAATTGAGAACTATTTTTAACAGCAAATTGGGAACTATTTCTAATAGCAAATTGGGAACTATTTATAATAGCAAATTGAGAACTATTCCTAATTGCAAATTGGGAACTATTTATAATTGCAAATTGGGAACTATTTCCAATGGAAAATTGGGAACTATTTCTAAAGGAAAATTGGGAATTATTTCTAATAGCAAATTGGAAACAATTTCTAAATGAAAATTTGGAACTATTTCTAATAGCAAATTGAAAATTATTTCTAATAACAGATTTTTATTTCTAATTGAAATTATAATTTGTTTTGTATATTTTGTATTTAATAAGATTAACAGTTAGCTAACGCTAGTTTATACGAGGTCTTAGAAGAAAATTAGCTAAATACAAAGAAATTAAATACAATAAATAAGAGTCAATTAATCGATAAAAAATACATTATATAAACCAATGGAGCTTTTTACAAATAGTGGATTTAATCTGAGACTTAAAAGATATATTCTTAGTGATTATTCCAAAATGCAATGGCTCTAAGTATAAAATATCTTGCTAAAAACGTTTTCTTCTTAAAATCAGGTTTAGTTAAAAATCTCCCTTTTATACATTTTAATAAGAATCTAGTATCATGACTGTGCAAGATTTCAAAAGGATGGAGATACATACTAATAACAGTTGGTTCACCTATATAATGCATTTTGTAAACTAAGATTCTAACATATATTTTTTGTTTAATCGTAAGCCATTCAATTTCAGTGTGAAGATCAATCCTGGATATTTCACTAACCTTGTAGCCTTAGAATCAATCTAGCAAGTTTATTCTGGAGTTTTTGCAATAAATCCTCTCTTCATTTTATTATATATATATATATATATATATATATATATATATAATAATAATTAATAATTTATTAATTTATAATGCCATTTGGGGCGTCCTGACGGACGACCTATATATATATATATTAACAGGTTAAGACTATAACCTTCTACCAATTCATCCATTTTTTCTTTAGCAAACATTTTCAGTAGATTTGGATTCAGTGTACAATGGTACGGATGGAACTCCAATTTACAAACTTGCCACAGTGGATGCAGAGAGAAGAAACCTTTTTAACTTAGTCGTGTTCCTAACGTTTATCGACGGTGCAAGAACCAAACCTTTCCATAGCAAACCATTTTTGATCCGAAGTCGAAGACCAAGAAGCCGGACTGGATCTTCAGAAATTTGATTATTGTGGATAGCAGTTGTTCCTCGCAAAGGAGGGAAAGCAGTCAGAATCAGTCAGTACTCGGAAAGGAGGAATTGATGAAACGGCGGATAAAAACCATTTGAAGGAAATCGAGAACACCAAATTCGCGAAAATACCAAGAACAAGCTGGAGCTGATATTTATAAAACACAAAACATGTTCCATGTCAGTTTTGCAAATATATCCACTCATTTGCTGACGAAGGTCACAGTATATCTTGACTGAAACGCGTCCTTTTGCACATTTTTAGCCCGAGACAACATATATGATATATGTTATATACTTTTTAACCATTGCATACAATAGTTGATTTCCTTCGAAATTTCAGCACGATTATCTTCCCTTCTTTCGGCTTGTTGTATGTATTCATTCAGTTTAACTGAATCCAGCGACTTTGATGAAAAAGAAGTGTATTCTTTTGTTGTCATACATTGTAGAGTGGAGAACAACACAAATTATGTACATTAAGTAAACGACGAAGGAAATGTTTATGCTACATGGTATGATTTAGCCAAAAAGCTTAAGAAAAATGTACGAGCTTCAGCCAAATATATCTAGGCAAAGTGTAAAATACGAATCGAAAACACTAAACGGTTGGATAACTAGGATAGGAGGACTAACATCTCGAGCGAAGACTCTCTGATGAAAGGCCATACATTGTCTGATGAATGGCCATACACTGTCAGATAAAGGACCATGCACTCTCTGATGAAGGACCATACACTCTCAGATGAAAGATATGCACACTCTGATGAAAGACCATACACTCTCAAATGATGGACCATGCACACTCTGATGAAGGACCATACACTCTCTAATGAAGGACCATGTATTCTCTGATGAAGGACCATGCACACTCTGATGAAGGACCATGCACTGTCTGATAAAAGGCCATGCATTCTCTGATGAAAGGCCATGCACTGTCTGATGAAGGACCATACACTGGCTGATGAAGGACCATGTACTGTCTGATGAAGGGCCATGCACTGTCTGATAAAAGGCCATGCACTCTCCGATGAAGGACCATGCACTCTCTGATGAAGGACCATACACTCTCTGATAAAAGGCCATGCATTCTCTGATGAAGGACCATACACTGTCTGATGAAGGACCATACACTCTGATAAAAGGCCATGCATTCTCTGATGAAGGACCATGCACTCTCATATGAAGGACCGTGCACTCTCTGAAGGACCATACACTCTCTAATGAAGGACCATACACTCTCAGATGAAGGACCATGTACTCTCTGACGAAGGACCATATACACTCTTTGATGAACGGCTTTCCCTCGAAACGTTAGACCTCCTATTCAATGTTTCGGCAGTACATGAACCTTTTACTGTTTTTTTATTGTTGTCATGCTACACAAATTATAGAAATTCTATCGCAATCTTTAATAATTTATTGTCAATCTAGTGACGTTCATAGAAAATGTACATATATCCTGTATTCCTGTTAACATTAAGGGAAAGTAATTTATAATATATCAATGACAGTATGATTTATATGTACAGAAATTACTACTATGTCTTTCTGTTAAATTATTTATTTGTTTGGATGCAGCCAGACTGCAACTCGATTAAATTACGCAATTCAGTTTTTGAGGTTGGACGTAATGATAGTAGGTATAAGAACGATAGATATTAAATACCCAAAGACAAATATAGTTAACCACAGAACCTATATATGAAATTGTGTAGTCTTTGTTATAAATTCAATTAAATAAACTATCTAACTGATTCATACAGAATGTAATTAGGAGTTTAGTATTGTGTGTTATCAAAATTATTGCGGAAATTACGTCATATTCCAAAAATAGATTAACTCACAATTTAACTAATTATATATATATATATATATTACTCTGCATGATTTGATTCTAGTCATAGTTTGATTCTACTCTCTGGTTGAAAAGTTATTAGTGAATGTAACGTGTCTCGTGAATTGAACTTTACAATTTACATTATTATATGACAATATGGCGTTATTTTTCCTAATAAGTCTATGAGAACTGGTCAAATCCAGCAGTGGAATAGAAGAAGTAAAATATGCCTTTTATGTAAAATCTACTGAAGTAAAATGTTGGATGCGAACTGTCATGCATGTAATAAATATCCCATTGAATGCTTTTACCGATAATACGGTCGGGCATTTTACTTGTTTCTCGCATTTTTCCTTTTGCAATTTTGTCTTTTGCAAGGCTTGGTGCAATGATATGGAATAGTATATCACATGTTGTACGCAAGCTTGGAAAAACAAGCTTTAAAGGGACACTCCGGCCAAAATACAAATGTAGTTCATATGAAAGATCTTACTGACTTTAGTTGATTTCCAAAGTTTCAGCATTCCTATCAATTTAGTTAAGAAGATATGGCTAGTTGAAGTTGGAGAGTTTGTCCAATTTCGACGCCATTTTGTTTCTCAAATATGACGTCACTGAGTGATGCTATCTTGTATTATGCCTAAGAAGCTCCTCTACTTTCCTGCAATGAGGAACTAAATAGTTTATTTCGACTAATTTTCGTCCAAACAGTATTCACAACAGCTATCACTATGTGATTGCCATCAAAACAACTCCACTGCCGATAAAGAATCACTCAATGACGTCATATTCGCAAAACCAATATGGCGTCAAACTCCTCAAATTTTCAACTTCAACTAGCCATATCTTCTTAACTAAATTGATAGGAATGCTGAAACTGTGGAAATAAACTAAAGTCAGTAAGATCTTTCAAATGAACTGCATTTGTATTTTGGCCGGAGTATCCCTTTAATAAAAAGATACGTGATTCACTTTTGTTTGTCTTAGAGAATGAGGATGATTATGTTGATACACCAACTTTAATTAAATTGATGGCTAAACAATGGTCCTTTAATAATATGCATATCTGCTCATATAAAGGGTGGTCCATAGTATTTTTGGACGTTTTGCATTCAAATAAAGTATACTATTTCCTTGTACGTAAAAAATAATTTATTCTTTCTTTAATCTCGAGGTTATAATTTAGTATTCAACTAATAGCAATCTAATTTTATAATGATCGACTGGCGCCTCGATTAGCTTTAGTTATTTGCGGATTTGTGTATATTCTTGTTATTATAATTGTGAAGCTGAATAAAATTTGATTTGATTCCTTGTCCTTTCAGACTTCGGAAAAATACATCCAAAACTCGTAAAATGCCCGTCCGTATTATCGGTAAAACCATTAATAAGATGTATTTCAATACATTTTCACGCCAGAGTAGCATCAAACGAGGTCAGATATTCCACCTGCCTGCGTTATAAAGTTGTTTGTTAGTCAACTGTATTAAATGTCCCGTCGCCAAATGCTGACATAAGACCATGGCAATATTAGGGCTATATATAGAAAGGGCTATATATAGAAAGGGCTATATATAGAAAGGGCTATATATAGAAAGGGCCGTCTGACTGGGCGTTCAATTGAAGTCGGTACTATGATAATAGTCAGTACATGTATATATTTTAGTCAGTATATATTTATCCTTTCAATGTCGAACATGTTATGATCCGCAATGTTATAGGTTAATTGACAAATTCCTTTCTTCAAGCTTACTCCAGCAGTATGCATTGGATTCATGAATGGTTGGACGTTGGAACGCGTCTTTTAATAATAAAAGCTTAATCCTAAATGCTAGCTATTATAACATAAACAAGACGCCCGCTAGGCGTTAACTCGGGCTACTTTTAGGGGTACATGGCGCGCATATTACCTGCGGAGAGACAGTTGGAATTAGAAAACCCGCTCACTTGTCTTATATTACAAAGGATAATTTTTAATGCATTGATTTCTGTAATCAGGCATTGTGCAGCGCTCGTTTAAAGTGGGAAACTTTTAGAAGCAAGTTGGGCTAGAAATGAGGACGAAGAAATATCAGGCGTCTGCACGCAGGCTAGCCCCCCAATGCAGACACGCAAACGAAATTTAATGTAAACTGCTATTTTTCCTAATATCTGTTCGATTGTAGGTCTTCGTGTGCCAAAATTTATATAAAAATCAACGGCAAGGTATACGAAACATATCTGTTACGAAATTACATCGGTTTAATGGACATAAATTAAAAAGCATTAAATCATCGGGTAAACGACGAATAGATCTTGAAGCCATGTCCTTTGATTTTAAAGACGAGTCTCGCTTTAATCGCTTTAAACGCATTTTCTCATATAACATCTGATCTTCTCATTTTAAGTAGACGAAACCTACAGCGTTCGATTCGCCAGATTCAAGTGATCATTTCGATATAGAATTGATTTAAATCGGACAAAAACGTTTCATGATTAATGTTTCACGGGATAAATGTCAACACAGCATAATATAATATTTCCCTGTCCTTCGGCTGTCCATTCCGTCTTCATGATTGATCTCTCATCTGTGTTTCTCTCATCTTGGAGAGAATCTTTGCAATGGTTTGCGGGTTTACAGGTCTCGGTTAACCTTTTCCAACTGCGATTCATTGCCAATAAAACGAAAGTCCGAACTCGCTTCAAATTCGCTTGCATGCCTTGCAACGACTATATGTTGTGATCATGTTGACGTTTCGTCCACGGTTCTGCGAGTTCTTTCTTTAATCTCTCATCTGTGTTTCTCTTATCCAGTTATCCTGGAGAGAATCTTTGCATTAGTTTGCGGGTTTACAGGTCTCGTAAATGCTTTTCAGACTGCAGGCAAGGGTGAAGATCCTGGGTACGAGTTATTGCGCAATTTTGCAGAAGAATAATACTACTAACAGAGCCGAAACTATGACTCGTGCTACGGCCCGAGTAATAACTCAAATACGCAATAAACAAGTATATTTTTGCAAGGAATTCCATATAACATGACTACATGTCTATGAAAAGGTTGTCTAGGAAGGACGATGAGATCAGCAGCCATAGTTACGTAACAAAGATGATAACAAAGTGCAGAGTTACTATTCATTCGAAACAAAGATGGATTATAAGATATATGCTATATATATATATATATATGCTATATATATATGCTATATATATGCTATATATATATATATATATATATATATATATATATATATATATATATATATATATATATATATATATATATATATATATATATATATATATAATATATATATATATATATATATATATATATATATGCTATATATATATATATATATATGCTATATATATATATATGCTATATATATATATATATATGCTATATATATATATATATATATATATATATAGCAAAGTGAAAAGGTGGTAAGGGCTCCGCTCGAAACGTCAGTATCTCGTCACTAAATTCTTGGCAGTTTACCATCTTTTCACTTTGCTATATATTCAAAACACTGTCTACGCAGCACTCTACTTTATATATATATATATATATATATATATATATATATATATATATATATATATATATATATATATATATATATATATATATATATATATATACCAAGACAAATTTTCGGATAGAATGTTGGCTAATCAATACTGTAAACAGTAGAGCAGGTATATAGTAAACTTAAAAACTTTATTGTCGCTACTCGGAGTTTCACGCTTTACACGATCATCAGGCAACTCGTGTAAATGAAACTCCGAGTAGCGACAATAAAGTTTTTAAGTTTACTATATATATATATATATATATATATATATAATTCAATCTACAGACACGTGTTTCGCTGTACAACAGCTCATCAGTGTTGCTTGGAACAATCTGAATGAGTCTGACTCGGTAATTATACACTTGCGATCGTCATTGACAACCGCTTGTGGGACAACACCGGCAATCAGAAAATCCAGATAGCGGAAAATCCAGATAACAGAAAATCCATATATATATATATATATATATATAGCTACTAGTAGGATATGAATTATCTCGCAATTTGATTAGCTCCTCTACACTGGGCTATTTTTAGGTCGATGAGGTGTTTACATGAGGAGGGCTAGCTAACTGCAATTATTTTACCGGGCTCCTATTACCAAAAATCCCGCGAGAACCACGCGCGTTCGCGCGGGAAGGTGCGGTAAAATCTTGCGTTTTGCGGGAATCGCGATACGTGTATTCATCGATTAAGCCCCCTGGAGCTTATTAATTTTAAGTCATCAAAGGGGGGGGGGGGGGCTTATTGGAGGGCTTTAATTTTCCAAGTCAAAGTAAGAAAAAACCAGAAACCTAAAACCGACTACTGTTGGTCCTGTAGACAGAAAAATCTTGTTTTTTGTCACAATATCGATCGAAGTTCTGTATTTACCATAACAATTATTAATAAAAGTATTTTGATAATTATTTTATTATCTATCTCAACGTCATGTTGAAGGGGGCGGGTGGGGGTTTATTAGATGGTGGGGGTTTATTAGATGGAGGGGCTTAATAGAGGAAAATCGATAATTGTCAGGTATGATGTGAGAAGGCAGAAACACAAAGAGACGGTGTGACAACTGCCTCGTCCCCAGCCGCTCTCCTACAAATTACGAGAGCGGGCGCGTGGAAATTTGAGAGGAAGGGCGCGGGCGCGCGGAAATTTGGGAGGAAGGCGCGTGAGCCTGCGCCGCCCCGCCACGCTCCCGATTACGAAGAGGAGGTAGATGTGACAAAGAGATTTCCTTAATGAGCACTCCAGTCGGTTAGGAATTACCCGAGGCTATTTAAAATAGAAAAATCCAAAGGAATGTGGGGTGGTCAGTAGTATAGAAAGTGGGGCTACCAGCGCATTTTTCCATTTTTTCATGCTTCGCAATCAAAATTGAAAAAGTTCGCTGTTAACCCCACTTTCGAGACTACTAAAACGATACGAAATGAAATTCGTTAAGTAAATTAAACTCGGGAACCGTCACGCGTTTCCAGGAATAGTTTTTCAAGCACTAGCGCGTAGAAGCTGCAACTCTCTTTTATAACTGGCCATCCTTTTCCCAAGTACAGAATGTTTAAACTCCTCGTCTATTTCCTTACGCTCTAAGCGATTCTTAGCGAATAGTTGTCGTTTGAGCTTTCTAATCTGATAGGTGAATAACAAATATTTGTCGTGTCTCGCTATCTTTTCCTCTACTGATTCCAAACGTTCTACGCTAGCCTACTCTCCATGGCTCCAGTGCTCATTACTGTGTATGAGCGCTGGAGCCCTGGAGAGTAGTGTAGAACACGGCTATACCAGGACGGTTTCCCGAAAGTCAATGTATCCGGAAAAAGTGACACAGCTGTGTCGTTTGTCACACATTCCGTCTTGAAGAACATAGTAGTGTGATACATCGTCTTCGACTCGCTAACATTGTAATTAGATAGCACTGTCTCCTTCGTTCGGGGGTTCCCCCTCGGGGATTTCCCCTCTAGACATATGGCTAAACACGTGTTTACTAGTTGTTAGTCCACCCGATAACAACCCTAAACAAGGGAGGTAGGGGGATACGTATGATATGAACTTCTCTACATCTCTTTTAAGTAGTTGATCAGTGATCAACTCTTTTTCTAGCTTTTCAGGTGATTCAATAGCGTTGAACCCTCCTAACGCGTGGGCGAACTTGCTTATTAAAAGGTCACAGAGAAACACGTTAGCTTTCTCCATTCTTTTTACCTCCCATTCTTCGTAGATCTTGTTGATGACTTTATCTGAAGCCTTTTTGAGATAAGTGGTGGATTTATCTATCTCACCATCCTCTGAGAGTCTTCTCAGTTCGTCTCGTTTCTTGTCTACATCAGTTTGTGGAGTGTCGTCGGCTTGTGGTATGTCGATTTGTGGTTCATTGATCACTTCCTGTTCTGCTTCTCGTATGTCTTCAATTAGTTCATCAATTGTCTCAGTATTTTTTGTCTTACGTTTTGGCATGTCCTATACTATACGATGTGTTTTGTTTTTGCGGAATAACTATTTCGTACGAGTACGGGTGTCTTAGAAATATCTCCAATCTTGCGTACTCGTTGTCTTTCAACTGTTTTATTATTTTCTGAATCTCCGCTTTATCAACTCCGTTGAGATAATCGTCTACGATAATTTTCATATCGTTTCTGTTAGGGTTGTAGAATGTTACTAACTTTGAGATGTTTTCGCGATATGGTTTACTAATTGAGGTTAGTTGTTGTGTTATGACTATTGTGGATAGGTTGTAGTGTCTAGCGCTAAAGGCTAGTTTAACTAGTTCGCTTGTTCTGTTTTTAACATCCTGCCCACTAGCACAATCGTCTAATATTATTAGTGAGTTGGTGCCTTTATAAATGTCAGTCACGTATTTAAGAATTACGTCGACCTTGTCCTGCTCACACTGAATAGCTATGAAGTTTGGGTCTCTCAAGTATTTCCACTCTGTGTACGTTTTGTTCCATTCAAATGTTGGACACATAAGAATGATGAAATCGAAGTGATTCATATAGTCTTTCTCTATCATATCCAAGAGGTGGTACGTTTTACCACAGGCTGTCATACCAACAATTAGCATGTTGAAAGGTGTTTTCATATAGAATACTATATGTTTAGTACTGTATTGATTGTAGATCATTGTTGATGAGGTTTACAAGACCGTCGGATAGCACGAATATTCTACACATGACGTTCGCTGCTGTGGCTTCTTTAGTGATTTCCATCAGTATTCCTGACTGGGTGTTCACGATCTTCTTTCCAGTTGCAACCTTATCGCTGTCTTCGATAGACCTAAGGTCAATAACCAAAGCGAAACCGTCTTTGTAAAACTTTTGGACAGTCATATGATCGTAGTCTAGTTGTCCGAATAGTCTTTTCGCTTCTCCCCATAGTCTTGATTTAGGTATTCCTTGACTGTATACCATATTTGGCACGCCTTCTATGGTGAGTTTGACTGACTCTATGTTTGGGTAGACGAAGTCTTCACTATCAGTTCTTGTTTTATTTGTGAAGAGTAGAACGACAGCTTTCATAGATTTTCTCGGCAGGTTAATATTCTCGTTTACGAGTGTGATTCCTTTGTCCCACTCCACAGTCTTCATCAGTGTGACGTGTTCGTATGATAGAGACCTACCGGATGCGTATAGAGACGATACTTCATCAGCAATCTCTTGACTCTCGATAGTTTCGTACTCTAATTCGAGGTTCTCTAACGTATAGCCAGCCACAGCTGATCCAGATTGAGCCACCATGATATCAGACGCTTTAGGGAGTGTGATTATATACCTGAAATTGTTGTTCATGTTGTATGGTGCATATAGACCATGATCTTCTAGAATCTTGTCGATTTGAATCTTTTGTTTAGTGTCATGGACGGAGAACATCAGACCATCACTAACTTTTTGTGTGTCTCCACTGGCTGCACCGCTGTCGTCCTTTGAGATTAACTTTCGAAGGTTCTCGTTTGCTATACCATATTCGACCATCTGGTCTCGCTCACTGCTAGATTTCCAGAGGTCTTTATACGTACCGATTACGCTCTCACCACTGTTGTCGTACACAGTCTCACCTGCTAGTTTTACCACCAGTCTCTCAAGTAGTAGTCTTGAAAGGTTGTTAAGAAACCATGATTTCGCGTTCGAACTCTTAAAGTCGAATAGAAGATGGAGACTAGAGGGTACCAAACAAGTGTTACCCTTTGTTTTGGGGATGTCGATGTACAACTCTTCCCCTGGATTGGCTTTGTTGGGGTTTAGCGTTACAACGTGACGGGTTCTTGTGCCTTTAATAGAAGATATTCCACGACGTCTATATCCAGGAAGTAGCTCTCTCTCATTAGTGTTCATACTATATTATAACACATGTTTTATTTCCTCTATTTGTACTGATCGTAGACGAACCAAGCTAGTGCTATCGCTAGGATCCATAAATTAGACGCTAACCAAGATATACCTGCAGCTCCCCACTTTAGCGCAGTCGCCACCACGTTTAGCAGTCCAGCCAGTAGAGGGCCAGCCTTTGTGGCTAGATTAGTTATAGCTTTCCCTAATTTCCCAAGTGCTTGACCACCTTTGAAGACAACACTTCTAGCAGATATTATAATTGTAGTGATAAAAGAGGCTATGGTTATTCCTAAAGCCGAGGCACCCAACCAATTTTCCTTAAACCACTCCTTTATTTTTTGTAACCGAGTGATGTCCTCTTCTTGTTCTTCTCTAACATTCTCTAGTTTCAATTGGTGTAAGGTTCGAACCTTAGCTATCTCGAGACCTGTCAATCGCTCATACAATTCTGCCCTCTTTACGGGACTGCGTTCCTCTCTATTCATATCGTCTGCAGTCTCGTTAATAGCTTCCTGAAAATAGTCGGCTTGCATTCTTAGAAATTGTGGTCTAGTGTCTGGATCGATTGTATCACTTGGATTTAGAGTACCTTTTAACTCACGATTTTCTTCTTCTGTTAAACCAAACACGTTATCGTAGTTCACTTCTGTTTTAATTACTGGGAAGTCACTCGAAACTGTGATGTCTTCGTTTTCTGTAACGTCAGTTGTGGTGTTTCCTGTAACGTTAGTTGAGGTGCCAGGGATTTGTCCAACTAACTGCTTGAACTGCTCAATCGCACTTTTACTTCTACTGTCTTTACTGTAGATCAAACCATTTTTTCCAGGTTTTAGAATTAGTCTAGGTTTCAAATACTCACCGTCTTCGTTTATCGGTTTGAAAAGAATAGAACCTGAGGGTGTCACGTACGACCTATTAACTATATTCCTTGACATATCATCATTACTGAGTTTCTTGTTATACAGTTTACGTATTTTCAAACCTATTAGATCAGTTCTTTTTATACCATTTCTTACCAACTTTTTGTTGAGTTCGTTTAGTTCTTTCAGTCTTCTTTCGATTTCGATAGCGTCTTCGAAAGCTAAATCAAAACTCTCATCGTGGACGTCACCA
The DNA here is from genome assembly GCA_035772405.1 of Chrysogorgia sp. JL179-B06. NCBI lineage: Eukaryota > Metazoa > Cnidaria > Anthozoa > Scleralcyonacea > Chrysogorgiidae > Chrysogorgia > Chrysogorgia sp. JL179-B06. The sequence continues at coordinate 6,836,826 of JAYKKM010000265.1, forward strand.
TATGTTATCGGATCATCAAACACTACTGCTGGGGCATTAGTGGTGGTTCCTTTACTAGTTATTAACACTGTTCCGTCGTCATTGGCTACGAACGACGTCTCCGCATGTCTGATTCTGTCTTGTACTCTGCGATCTATAACTCTAGTCTCTAGCTCTCGTTCCACCCTGATGATTCTGCTATGCATGCTACTAAGATCTTGTGTTGTCCCGTATTCATCGATCATATCATTGAGTCGGTTGACTTCTCTTTTTAACTGTTCGTCTGTATATTTCTCAAACTCATTACGATCTTGCATTTCGATTTCATCGAACCCTCCTTCAGCCATTATATACTACTCGATATTTTGAATATTGCTCTCTGGTATCCATGAGTTGTGTTTACTATCATAACCAAGCCACTTAACTAAAACCATCTTTTTACCTCCCACCTTCTTTCTCTTTAGTATCTTCTCAACTTTATATACATCGTCTTTTTTATCAACGGCCGACAACTCTTCCTCATAAAACTTACCAATGATAGGTTCCCCTTCATGGTCCTCTATCTCGTACACGGTAGGGTCACCACGCATAACCTTTGACACTTTAAATAGCTCCTCGGTGAAGTTAGCCTCGTACCCCTTCGTGAATATGCTTTTGTACTTTGATATCCTGACAGTCTCACCTACTTTGAATTTTGGTAGTGGGTAGTCACCGAAATGGTGTCCAAATAGTGTTGTCCATACTTCATTTTCGTTTTTCTTACTAACGTCTTTAGGTTTCATTAGAATAGTACTGTGTTTGGTATTGTTGTAATTCTCAACGAGCTGGTCTAAAATGTCTATCCACTTGTACGTTCCTTTACTGTAGAAGTACTTCCACATAGACGTCTTGAGTGTTCTGTTAAACCGTTCTACGACTGCTGCCTTTTTATCAGAGTTCGTGCTGAAGTACTTCACGTTGTGTTTATCCAACAGATCCTTCACACCAACGTTGTAGAATTCCTTACCGTCGTCAAACTGAACCAGCTTTGGATACTCACCAAATCTAACCTTAGCCTTCTCCAGTAACTTTGCGACAGCCTTAGTCATGTTTTCTGTGTCTTTCCTGTAGACAGGTATGGTAAAGGCATACCTACTAAGGATCTCAGTGGCTGTTAGTATCCAGTAGTACCCATTGTTCTTGTGCTTGTACTTACCCATATCGACCAAGTCCATCTGTATCTGCTCACCCAGATAGTCAACAAACGTTTGTCTAAACTTGTGTTTCTTAACAACTGGTTTGTACCTGGTGTATGTGTCTTGAGATTTTAACCAGTCCTTTATCTTTGTCCTACTAACGTTTAGTCCATCTTCTTGTGCCTTTTGGTATAGCCTCTCAGCGGACTGGTAACCAGTTGACGGATTATAGTAAATACCTCTTAGTTCTTGCTCTATGTCCATATACACTACGTGATGTGTAAATCTAACAGCACCTCGCCAACGCTAACACTGTTATCGTCCTGATCTGTTATCTTGAACTCTAGTTGGTTGACGACTCCTTTGTTTATTGGGATTTTCGACCCAACGCCAAAATGTTGTACAGAGCCCTTTAATGTCTGTGTGCTAGTTATTGGCAGTATTGCGATACAATCGCTTTTGCTACCATTAACTATGTTCTTAGATCTGTCCACAATATTAGATGTTACTTGTACGTATTTCAGTCCTATGTTAATGTTCACAACGTTGGGACTGGTTTTTGTGGTGGCTATTGTAGTGTTTTCGTCAAACCCTAAAAGTTGCCCAAATTTAAACAGTTCTATTTGTTGATCAGTTGTTATCGTACACGTCGAGTCATATCTGTTAGCCACTAGCTTCACGTCTCCTAACTCTTCCAAGTCGTCGGCTATCATTTTAAAGGTGTGGTACCCAGGACTAACAACGTGGTCACTACTGTTGTAAGTTATCTTGTTGTTAGCTGTGGTTACGTTAACGTAGTCCCAAAAGATGGTTGCCTCCTTCACTAGTAAGTGAGGGTCTAGGTTAGTTGCTAGAATTGACTCTGGTAGGTCTACAGTTTTCGTTGAACCACTAATCAATACTACCACTCTCATATAACGTACGGTATGTTATGATGGATGCGTTCAAAAGAAAGTATCCTTATGCTGACAAGAATAGGTTTTTTCTTGACGTTGACGACAATATGCATATGCATATATTCTTCGTGACGAAAACTAATATTGGTGACGTTAGTGTAGACTCGAGGAGGTTCAAGAGTAACCCGGAGTACACTAAGTATCTAATGATAAACAAACCAGTGATACCTGACCAGGAAGAGATAGCTAATGCCATACGCGTGGCTAAGCTGAATCTAGTCAAAAAGTACCCTCACATCACTTTGAGCAAGTTTGAGTTCGATCCAACTGTCTCACAAGATGGTGAGGTTAATGGCGTTGATATATATTTTAGAAACAACGACATCATAAGCACGAACATAACTAGTGATACCTTCAAAAACGACAAGAGTATGTGGGTTTGGTTACACAACAACAAGTCTCCAAAAGGTCACGACGACAAGTTTCCAGAAATATGGCTATCTGGTGGAACTATCCAACCATTATCAAAAGGTCGCAAGAACCACTGGGGACTTTGGGATGGCTATCCAACGGAAAACGTGTTGAACTACCCAGTGAATAACTTTAGAGTATTCGTTAATCAAAAGAACTACTTTCTCTCAAAGCTACCAATACTACAAATCACCACGTCAAAGACAAAGTCAAAGTGGGACGATAATGAGAGCTACTATAGGGTCGTGTTTGCAACATATTGCGCAAGTTTCTGTTGTGGAGTGTCGTTACAACACTTATCACCCTCACAAGAAGTTCACCCTGTTATCACGAGTGTAATGAGGTTCCATCTGTACTTTACCATCAGAAGACTTCTCAGAAGGATGGAAGGTGGTGAGAGTATGAGATCGATAAGTAGAGAGTTTGATGCTGGAGAATTGTATGGTAAGACAGACAAGATTCCTAAAAAACATTACTACCAGGGTAAAGTCCTTGCTGATGGTACAACAGGTGAGGAGAGAGTCTTCACGATTAACGACGTTAAGAACGACTACAAACGATACGTTCCTCTGACGTCGAATGGTTTCACCAACATTGGGCGACAATACCTGAATCAGTCCATAGAAGCCTTTGTTTACTCTACACTTGGTGCGCAAGCGAGAACACGTGTGTCAGTCGTTGGTGGTTCCGCAGGTAGTCTAGAGACTCAGCAAGAGTTCCGCAAGTTGGTGGAGGACAGCGTCATAAACTATGACGTGTCAACGTGGATTCTCAACATGAACAAGTCGATTAGAGACACTAACGTTGTCCAAAACCTTGCACTGTCACCGTCTACGTGGTTAATGCCGAGTAACGTTGTAATCCTCAAGAACAAAATCGCTGGGTACAACAACCTATTGAAGACTGCCACACAGAGTATGAAGTTTGGAGTAAACAGTGGGTTAAACTACACGGAAACGACAGAAGTTAAGAAAGTACATCAAGAAGATGGAGAGCATCTGGAGACACTTGATAAACCAAAGGTGACGCATCGTCTGACACCAAACGTGACACACCAGGAGACACTCGACAAACCAAAGGTGACACACCGTCTGGAGGCATCAAAGGCGTCACCAGGTGACAACACGACAGAGTTGGGGCTAATTCTAGTGGTTTCGGCTGTGTCTGGCTATTTAGTGAGCAAATATGTGTTATAACATAATGAGTCTAAGCTATGGGTTTGAGGACAGAGACTACGAGAGTGACAAAATACTAAGAAGAGCGAAGAGACATCTAGACAGTGACCCTAAGTTAAGCGTGAGCGGTGGGAGGATGTCTGGAGACATAGATATGGCGTTCAGGACACTCAAAAACATAGCAGATCCAGTCGATGACTTGGACGCTATCAGTAAAAAAGTATTAGAGTTAGTATATTTACCACAATACTTTAAAACACAGTCCTATAACGTCATATTTGATTTTGACACCACTATACACACCGCAAGCGCGGTACTCCACAGTAGGACAAACAAAGTGAAAGCCATTGGAGACATGTTAGTACAAAATGATTTATCACATGGTCCTATTATTGGTGCTAACCATAGTCGTAGATTCCTATCCCCTGTACTATCCTCACCTTTTCCATTTGAAGTTGGGATGCACTTTAACTGTCCACACATGCAATACTGTGATATATCCATTTTTGTGGTAGTGAGGTTAGTCAAGAGGGTGTCTACGTCAGATTGGGAGACTATTGTGTCAAACGACGATGGATCACATGACAAATACATAGGGTACAAAGGAGGTAAGACTGACAAATTATCGTATGGTGGTGGTGATCCAGTAAAGGGGTACACATGCACAATCCCAAATAACATCGACACCACTGAGACACATATGATATCAATACATTGGCAGATGGATAACTCCCATGTTAGGGTCAACAACATAAAGTCAGCAGACTCAGACTTCATAGCTAACTACAGAGAGATAGGATCTCCTTATGGAACTATATTTGGAACACATCGACCAGAGTTGCTAATCGCACCCTACAAATACCCATCTTTGATAGAGTTTTACGGTATTAAAATCATCTCTGGTTATATGACAAACCGAGATATAATATTAGTTGGTAGAGATATGATGAAGGAATATGATGTGAGCTAAGATATATGAGGAAGAAGTCAGTTGTTGTTTTCAATCACATATCAAAGGATATGTCAGAGGAAGAGGTGCTAGAGCTCAAACGTTTGTATGCGTACTACCACAAACTAGAAGCCTGTTACAAATGGAAATACAAGAGGTTGAAGAAAGTTAAACTATCGTTAAACATGACTAGCATAGGGTTAACGACAGTAGGGATTATAGCTGGATCGATAACCGTTAACCCTCTAATCATTGCTTGTGTTAGTGGTCCTGGTGTGATCATCCAAGGCTACTTGGCTAAATCCAATCTGACGAATAGAGTGGAACATTGTAAGTTCGCACACACTAGCTATAAAAAGATACTGACACAACTAAGATCGTATCTTAGAGGTCTTCCTTACAACGAGTCAATGTTTCTCTCAGACGTTAAAGTGTTGGACGATATTGTGACTGACTTATGCCCACCAATCAACGGAGTGGTGAAAAGGTACAATAAAGTATATGACGAGACCGACGTTCCAAAATAGGGTAAGACACAGGGGGTGACTCACCCCACACGGCCACACACGGTCGGTCTACATGTCAGAACCAGGAGTGTGTTCCACATGAAAGATGACAAAAACTCAGGTCCCAAAATGGGACCTTGGTCAGAGTCACTTATAATATTACACACGGTATATTATATATGACGAGCCTTGTCAGAAATTTCAGTTTTGAGAACAACTCAGTCACGACTATTAAAGATGGAGACAATATTTGGTTCTATGGAAAAGAAGTCGCTAAGGCACTAGGGTATAAAAACACGAAGTGGGCTATCAGTGTACACGTTGACGATACATATAAGGTCAAACGAGAGGTGTTTGAAGGGGGGCGTGATTCGCGCCCCCCTTTAAACTTACAACCAAACACGATACTCATATCGGAGCCAGGAGTTTACGCTCTAGTCTTCTCGTCGAAACTCGAGTCAGCCAAGAAGTTTCAAAAATGGGTATTCACAGAAGTCCTACCATCTATTAGAAAGACAGGTGTTTACACACAATACAACCAGTTATCAATAATGAATGAGACAGATTTACACTACGACATTGTGAAGTACATTAGAGAGTACCATCCAACAATAATCATCCCAGGGTTGGGTGAGTACCAAGACACATCTACTAAAAGAATAGATGGATGGAAGAAGGGTTACAGTGGTGGACAACCAGATTTGATAGTTCCGCAACTACATAAGAGATACAATGGTTTTGCTATAGAGTTCAAAACACCGAAAGGTAACGGGGTTATTAGGAATAACCAGGTGAGGATATTAAGGAGACTAAGATCACAAGGGTACAACACATTACTATCCTCAGACCAACATGAGATAATACATTTCATAGAAACATATATGAGAGACTCCAGAGTTCTGTGTGAGTACTGCAATAGGAGATTCAAGAGTGAAACCACACTGTCTAATCACCAAAGATACTTTCATCGAATACTCTATCTGTGAGATAATCTGTGAGATGACTGTGAGGTCATCTATAACAAGACACCACATATAGTATAGATGACTGACAGTGAGTCCGTACCTATTATAACGTCGACAACAAGGACCAAAGACCCTAAGAGAGTAGAGGCAGGCAAACGCTTGGCTGCCATATCTAAAGCAGCTAAAGAGAGGAAGATGAGAGAGAGAGTGATAAGTGAGGACGATAGTTTTAACTATGGATACATCATAGGCACTATAGGAGTGGTTATAGCCGCTGGTTCGCTGTATTACACGATGAGTAAAGACAAACAAGTAGTGATCGAAGAGCCTAAGAACGTCGTTATAAAACCACCACGTAAACTCGACAGCTTCGATTAAAACATATCGTATAATATATGGCATCAATAGACAGAAAAGAACTGATGAACGAGCTATACGACGCAGCCCTCGTGACTGCTGGAGCCGTAGCTGTGTCTATGGCATCAAAGAAAGTACTAAAAGAACCGTTGGGTACCCCAGAATCAGTGAAGGGCACCCTCAAGCTAGCGACTGCTGTAGGTGTCTCAACGCTACTCATTAAGTGGGCACAGAGTAAGAAATACTTACCTATTGACCCGTTCTCAAAATAATCTAACGTAATACATAATGGCTAGCTTGGTAGCAGGTGGGTTGTTCAACGCTATAGCATTCGCAGGAGCTGGATTTCTATTCAGCAAGCTAAACCATACCGGCTACGAGGTAGAGATAAAGAGACACAACAAAGCGTTGGAGAGTCTTGCAAGAGCGAAAGAAAAGTTCTACGAGAACGAGATTCGTCAGAGAGACAAAATTCAGGAATTGAGACAACAACTGTCAGATGCTAACGCAGACATAAACGACACGAACCACGCTCTGGATCAACTAAGACAAGTACTGACGATACAGTATGGTGGGAAGACATTTAGTAAAGAGCCTGAGTTGTCAGACTATTACAAACCATCAGATGAGATGAAAGAATACCAAACGGTATTCGTTGGAGTTGTTGGGATACCCATCGGTTACTTAATATATAGAGTAGTATAATGAGCACTACTTTGAAGGAGATGGCTATGGAATTTAATAAAAAGCATGACTCGACACTCCAAATTCGTCAGATAGAAAAGTTGGAACAACTACTATCAGACGCTCTAAAACAGGTCGCAACAATAAAATGTGAGTGGGAGACACTCAACCACAAAGTTACTACACTATAGTCTAAAGGTATATATAGTATAGTAACTTAGATGGTTGACGAACGTACAATGAGAATGTTCTATGCTGGGTACACATTGGATGAGATTGCATCAAAAAAGTGGAGTGGTACTACACTAGGGTACACATTAGACGAGATCAAGAATGGAATTAAGGACGCAAGACCAAAAAAGTGGTACGACACCACATACTGTTACGAGTGTAGTAACCACAGAACCCTAATCGAAGATGGTGTATTTAGTTGTAACAAGTGTGGAGAGACTACCTACGGACGTGTGAGGAACTTTGTACCTAACATTTGGATGTACAAGAAATCGGCTCATAGTTATAGTAAGTGGTTAGGGAGAATGTTGACTAGTAAAAGACTAGTTAACGAGAGTGACATACCAACAGTGGTCAGTGATTTTATAGAGATAATATGGTCTCTTAAAAGAAACAAACTGATTGTCAAGAACGTATCGAAATATATTTTCTATGTCGTAAGAATATGCTCTAGAAAAGGTATAGAGTTGAGAGGTAGTCTTAACGACCTCAAACCTGGTAAGGTCAAGGCACGATTCGAGTATAACCTGTATAGTGTAGTATACAAGGATCTAGGTTGGGATGGGAGAGGAGACCCATACTACAATGAGTGGGTAAATAAAATATATAGTAATATATAATGGCAAGACCAAGAATTTACCAAACCAAAGAAGAAGCTTTGATAGCATCCAGAGCTCAAACCAAAGAGTGGATGAGAACTCATAAGTGGGTGTGTGAGACATGCGACCAGTCATACCACGTGACCTCTAAATATAAACACATCAAGACTAGAAAACATTTGAGAAACCTAAGCAGCTAGTTCCGAACTATTTTGTGATGTCCATACGCATAGCTAGATACACCGTCTGGTCGTATGAATCGCTTGTCATCAAAGCAGCTCAATGATATCTTATTTATTTCATAGCTTCCTAGTCGGTGGCTCTTGCTTCGAATAGTTTTAATTATGTGAGACATTTGCTCACCATTTGCCAGGACACTTTTATAGTTGTCATGTCTTATGTTATTTCTCACAACGCTCTTCTTAACACCTTTAGCAGTCTTCCCACCTTTTCCATCCTCTTTCACGTAGCTATACATTTTCGACCTTAAACCAACGAACTCAACGATGGGGACTCCTAATGTCTCATCCTTCATTTTACCAATGACCTTCTTGTTAGTTGAGTCGAAGTAGGGAGATGACTTGTCATATCCACTAAAGTCGAACACTTCTTTGTTAGCGTACATGTCTTTGTACACATTCTCCGTCTCGATCTCGTACATTAGGCTATCTGTGTCTGTGAATAGTAGTTTGGCTTTGTTGCCATACTTCTTTTTAATGTTATTGTAGTGGAAGTCATATACCAATGTCTTCGACAGGTCTAGAATACACATACCCACATATGCTGGTCTATTTAGAGTTAGTGTCTCTTTGATCTTGTGAACTGCTACCAAGTTATTGTCAAATATCTTACTGCTCACAAAGGTTGGTTTTGACGTTAGTTTCTTCAGTTTTTTCTTGTCTGTTACCAACTCCACATTCACACGCTTTCGTAGATTCTCCATAGTCTTTCCAAATACACTATTGTTCATAAGTTTGAAAAAGTCTTTCTCAAAGTCATTCTTTGCTTTGGTTCTCTTGTCCGTGTTAAAGTCAATATATTGCTTAAGCCATGGTGACTGATCGAATTGAAGTACTCTATGTACCTTCTTAACATTCATTCCCAAACTCATATATAATTGTAGGTTTCTATAATGAACTACGTACTTAGTCTTGTCGTTTAGGTTAGGTACAAGTTTTGCAACCTCTCCCACAGATATCTTAAACTTATCTTGGATTGTCTTACAATAGTTTGACAACATATCACTACTCACTTTCATCCTCTCAGGAGCTAAAGGATAGTCGTTATGTATATCATGCAAACCCTCTGGATACTCTAAATCAACCTCAAGTATCAACCCTTTGTCTGATTCGTTGTTATACTTGTCTAGGTCATTCACGTCAAAACCCTCGACCCACTCAAACCCACCAGTCGGTAGATACTGAGACATAGCCCAACCATAAAGGTTATTAGCATCTAGATATAATATGTATTTCGATGACTCGCTACTATCGTAGTCCTTCATATATTTGTTATTGGCCTTACCATATCTATGTGTAATACAAGAGACACCACCTCGCATTCCTTTCTCAATAAACTGAAACATATCAATGTTAGTCATCAACGTTAGTTCCACTCCCGTCATCTTTAGAGCAGCGTCCCACGATAGTCCAGGTGACGTGAAGTAATGACAAGGATCTAGTTGATAGTACTGCTTACACGTCCTTCTGAAGTTCTCGAACACGTCAGCCAGTAGTAATACATCAGACTTTAGGTATAGGTCGTGGTACCCACCCATACTCTCCACACCCATTGTCTCCCACACTTCTTGAGCGTGCTCATAGTCTGTGTCTGACACATGCTCATCGTTTAGGATGCTGTAGAAACTCTCCTTTGGTGGTAACTCAAGTTCGTTAAACTTGTTGAAACTATCCATATAGTCATATGGGTACACACCTTTTCGTGACACCAACTCTAACTCCTTACCTTGAAACAGTTCAGACGTGTACTTGAGACCCGGTCCTTTGGTAGGTTGTTCACTAGGTCGGCTAGACTAGAGCTCATGAATTGAAAACTATCTAGAAACACTAGATGTTTACCTAACATGAATGCCATATATTTCTCCATATTATTTGGTATGACATTGATTTTCAGACCTATCTTACCTATCTCTTGCATTATGAAGTGGCTGTCGTACCCTCTTAGATTATGAAATATGACAGGTATCTTATCAGTCAATCTATAGTTCCTATTGCATAACTGATGTGCTGAACCTCTATATTTACCAGTTACATGACAATGATCTCTAACTCTTACGTCTCTACGTTTATATTTTCCATCGCAAATATGACATTTAGTCGCTTCCTTGAAGTTAACCTTATCAGCTATGGTCATCACCATGTCCTTATTAAAATGTTCCTTTCTAACTTTCTTGCAGTATTTAACCTCCTCTAACATCTTTTTCATGAACTTCTTAACCGCTTTCTGACCTCTAAACATCTCTACTGGTTTACTATATTTATCGTCGTAACAGCACACTACTTTGTATCCATACCCACAGTCTGTGTGTCTTTGGTACTCGCTAGTGTACGATCCTGCGAGTGGTGTCACGTTGTCGACCTTCTCTGTGATAGCCTCGAAGTCTGCGTATATTACAAACGGTACTTCTAATTGTTTGTGGTAATTTACGTACTCAAGAATGCTATCTTCTTCGACTGGCATCTTGATCGCTTGCTTACCATTTACCACCATACAAACCTCCTTGTGATTCTCTAGAATCTCATTGGTAGTAAAACACTGAAGACAGTACCTACAGAAATTCTTGCGACATTTATGATTAGACTGACCGCACATAAACCTACCAAAGTCTTTGATGTACACGTAGTGTCGTTTAGCATCATTCGTTATTAGCAGCAGGTCCATATGATCCTCACACTTCTCCTCAGAAACGTAGATAGGGAATGGCTGCTTGTCCTCATACCCAAACACGCTGATGCTAATATCATTCTGCCTCTCTATCTTTTTGTACTGTTTCGTATCCACTGGAAATCTCACTCCCTCATAATTGACAGAACCTACGTTCTTCTTGTGCTTCGACACTCTCTGCGGATCCTTTCCTACAGGACATTTGTGTAACACGTGACACCACATGAAACACTTATCATCTTCATTCTTTATATTAATCAAACCTTTCGACGCGTTCCTCAACTCTTCAGGTAGCTCAACATAACTCGATCCTTTAAGAGGTTTATACACTACCACATTAATATAGTGATCACTAACACTGTCCACAACCCACCCAGACCCTTCTGACAACCACACAGCTATACGATTTACTATCTCCTCACTAGCTTGTCTTGTAGTCCCACTAATATCAACACTACTAGTCACTGTCTTGACTACACTGTTGAAGAAGGCTGTTTTAAACACAGACTCTCCGTTACCAATTTGTTTCTCTAGAGTCACTTTCAGTGTCTCAGAAAACTTTAAACCTTTCAGTCTCTCTAACTCTTTCTGTAAAGCCAAGCCCACTACTTCTCTAGTCTTGACTAGTTGTTTTAGTGGATCCTTATTGTCGATCACCTTAACACTATACGACTTGGTGTACCCTTTGAGAGCAACTTTCCTTTGTACTACAGTAGGACGTTTCATCTTAGCAATAAGGTTAGTGATTCTCTTATACTCTCTGTCTGAGACCTCCTGACTTAATCGTGACCTCTTAACATATCGTCTAAGATCGCGTCTAGCCTCTCGAATCTTTCTGACCTCCCTAACTCTGGTGACTCTATTAATAACGTCCTCTCTAGATACCTTTCTAATAAGGTCCATCCACTTATACCCCAATGCTTTAGCGTCAGCTAGATAGCCAGACATCCTCTTTAGAAAGCTCATCTTAACATTCGGTATAACTAAGTTACCAGAACCTATAGCAGGACCACGTGCACCACCACGAGCGACATTACCATCCACAATAGGGTTACGTTTACTCTCAGACATTTTCACACGAGTCGTTAGACCTTTTCATGCGAGTCGTTTTATTATTTAATATAGTCAAGTCCTTAGACCCTTCTGAACCATGAACCCCGCTCAACTCATGACCTGAAATAAAGCTCATATCAGGATCACGTGTAATATCACTTGACATAGTCTTGTTACGAGCAACATCCTCACCCACAGCGGCCCCACGTCTAGACACCTCACTCTGTAGCCTACTAGCTGACACACGTCTCTGACTTCCCAAACCATGCGACACATCGTCTATTAGTAGTCTCGAAAGTGGGGCTAACGGCGAACTTTTTCCATTTGAATGTCTCAACTTCTCTGGAGAACCAAGCACTTTTTCCGTTTTTGGATTCCACATATTTGCTCGAAAATTATATGTGGAATCCAAAAACGAAAAAGTGCTGCGTTCTCCAGAGAAAAAAGTTGAGACATGAAAAATGGAAAAATGCGCCGGTAGCCCCACTTTCTATACTACTGTGGTCGGTTTCTTTACCGTGGGTATGGACAAAGACGCTGAGAGAAAAAGATTATACTAAATTTAAAAAATACTAAAAATCTTTAGAAAATTAAAATAGTATATAAAAGGTTATATGGATTTAAACTATTTTCATCTAGGTTTTGCGTGTTAAACTATATATATATATATATATATATATATTATAAACTATACAGTGAATTGAGCTACGGGAAACGCAGAGTTAGGATTTGGTAGGGTTAGGATTGGTTTCATAAGGTTCCTGATTTGCTGTGGTAATTAGAACAACCAATTAGATTAGATCTTCCGAGAACCAAGTTAAAGAAATAGTTTCTTCAAAATTTCAGTAATAGTGAGATCATTTTATACGTTGCTCTCTGCTGTGAGGGGATATCAGAATATATTGGGGTTTATTAGGGTTAGGGTTGGGTTATTAGGGTTAGGATTGGTTTTATAAGGTTCCTGATTGGCTGTGGTAATTAGAGCAACCAATTAGATTAGATCTTCCGAGAACCAAGTTAAAGAAATAGTTTCTTCAAGTTCAGTAATAGTGAGATCATTTTATGCGAATGCTCTCTGCAGTTGTGAGGAGATATAAGAATATAGGCGTCTTAAATCAATTTTAGAAAACATTTGATGCAATAACTCTTGTTTTACACGGTAATTCAGACAGCTCGAAGCTAATGAAATTATGAAACGACTTGAATATTGCTAAGCTAATCGCAGAGTTGTCTTGGAGACTTCGATATTGACTGAGTGATACAAACAGTGTCAACTGAATGTTAAAACACAAAGAGTCCACATCACAGAAACAATACGAAGTTATTTAAGGAAGATGAGTTGTTCATTAATATGCAAAACAATCGCCAACAGAGATGATAAATGAGCAAGGAAGAGCCTTTAATTGGTTTCGCCTCCTCGAAGATAACATATGTCATCACTCCAAAACACCACGAACAAACTAGGAATTTCTATATTAATTTAATTCATCAAAAATATTACAACTAATAACCATTTATTTATAAATATACCAATATTTTACTCCTTAAGATATATATTACTGAACTTAGACGACGGTTAGCGACATGACGTGTTCGACAGACAAGAAGCTTGGCTGACACCGAACAATGCCAATGAATGAGTCCAGCCAATGAATGAGTCCAGCCCACGCATGCTTTGTATCCCGAGTGTTTACAATATATCGCGAATACACAATAAACCGAAACTACCCGTGACATCCTGCAATGTTTTGCATATCACCATGTTCGATATTGACAAAATACATTGAAAAGAAAAACAATCCTCTTGATTCACTTTGCCTCAGTCGCTTGTCTTCCCAACGCTATATATACCAGAACCAGCCCAGTAAATCGCCAGGAAAACTCGCCTTCCTGCCTTCCTGTCCTTGAACTTTAAATAACTTGACGAAACGTTTGACACTACGATTTTCGAAACATATTCATACTAAACACCGAGACCACTTTGACGCAGGAGACGGCCTCTAATCCCTGCTTTAGTTCAATAACATGTGACTCACACTGTCTGGTTGAGGCTGCATTGACTGTTATTCAGGTCGTCACCGGCGCCTCTCAGAGCACACCCGATATCACGAAGTGTTCCTCGCTGCTCGTTCGGCTGAGGATCGACGTTGTTGCTGTTAGTCCGGACGTTTGCCCCATTTCTGAGGGCCTCTCTGTTCCTCTGTCGCTCTTTGCTTTCCGTTCGACGAAGACTTCGTCTTCTGCTGTTGCTTCGTTTAAGCGAGATGCCCATTAGGAATTTTGTAAACCTGAAACATGACAAATTTAATTAATTTAGCTGATTGAAAACAAACCATCATGCCCTTGTAAGCTTGTTATGTCGCCGGCCAGACGAGAATTACACGAAACGTTTGACGGTACCAACCTGCTGCGATGTTGAGTTGAATTTGCAAATGTTTCGTTTGTTATGAATCAGGATGTTTCGTAGTTTGTGTATAGTTAGCTAGTATATACGGCTTCTCGAAATTAAATTGGTCACAACGGCCGGACGAAGTGAAATATTGTCAATAATACAATATTGATGCGGTTGCTTAGCTGTATATATACCTTTATGAGGACAAGTGCTTAAAATAGCGTGGCTGCGCACGCGCAATAATCGCACAATTGGGAAGTAAAACAGCAGTCAAGCATACGTAACTTTCGAATTTCCTTTCCGGAGTTGGAACGGTCGGTAAGATCTGAAATTAAATGTCGAATTCAGTGCACAAGGTTGGTTAGTAATTGACGGATTATTAACAGAGTTTATAATAAAATCCTCTTCCTCGTATATTCGCTGAAATTTCCAATCTTAAAAAAGAATTAAGCTGACATCAAGGGTTTTATCAGTGTTACCCCTCCATTAAAACAGAGCGTCATTTGTTTCAAGTCAACGATTTCGCAATCACTTCTTAGAAAGAATTGTGTCACATATTTTCGTTCAGAATTTTGTGCAAACTTAGTGAAACTGTTTCTCAATAAAGATCGCAAATGGATCAAATACCAAAATATAAAAAGAATATTAAAGCGCTGTGGTACCTGCATTGATAATGATCTCGCATTGAATTAGCCCAAAGGGAAATTCCCATGGTGAATTGCCCAAACACGTATACGGACAACTCATTGCTATACTTGTACAAGGCATATTATATTCTTTATATATCATATGATACATACACATACGTGTCCAGTTGTACGTAGGCTACTGAAAGGGTTGATGAGACAATATTTTCCTTCAGCTCTGATATATCCCTGATGTATTAAAATAATGTGTTGCAAAAGTGTTGTGTTATAAAACAGGGATTTCAAACTTTGGATACAAGTATATCTCGTTTGAGATCGCTTCAATTCCTCCTAGCTGCAGCAACGTTTTCAATCTATTTATTTCTTTGACTCGGCCAAAACATTATAGCCACTGAAAACGTTGTAAAACTGAAAACGTTGCAGCTAGGAAGACATAGAGTTGCCTCATGCGGAGGAGGCTAGTGTTGCGTTACGTTGGCAATGTAGAAATACAAATCGAAATAGCTAGGTTGGCCGTGTATTCCGCCGAAATAATGTGTACCTCAGAGGATGAAATTCGCATCTCTGACGAACTAATGTCAAGTGACACTCTCTGACGAACTAATGTCTTCACTCGAAACTTTGACTTCCTGAAACACGGCAGTACAGCAATTCCTTTTAGAGTTTTTGATTTGTGCCTCAGTATATATAGTGAATATATCAAAAACACTAAACTCTAGTGAATACAGTATATCAAAAACACACTAAACTCTTGTGAATATAAAAGGTGTAACGTTTCGAGTGAAAGCCCAGCCAAGTGAAAGGCGTAAAGTATCACAAATAAAGACTCAGAGACATAATTCACTTGGCGCGGATAATAAGCAATATAAACAGAGGCCAAAACCTGTTGGAAAATCTGCCCATGAGTGCGTATAATTTATGATATTATTGTGATGTCATATTTAATCTGACTTATATTTGGTAAAATAACAAGATTTGGAACTGAGATAATAAACTAATTCTATAAGACGACTAAGTTGTGTTCGTTAGTTCTTCGAAATTATCACGAAAAATCGTTTTGTTTTCTCTGCGTAATAGTTGGCCAAATTTATGTATAAAATCTCCTTCGAAACCCTCCGTCGCAGTTGTCGATTTTCTGTGAATTATTAATGAGTATCAAAACGCAAGAAAGGGCCCTTAATATGGCGAGACTGACTGGCCGATGTATTAACATCAAGAATTCACTGAAACATTTATGATGCGGAATTTCGATGAAATCATTATATGATTGATATCTGTATAGCCATATATATGTAGCCGTCCAAATTTTACTCCGAGCAGATCATTCCGAAATATATGCTAAGATTATTATATTTATCACTCTTTTAGATCAACGGAATAAACAAAAGCCCAATTGATAGGGGTTCCGAGGGCCTACGATTTAGAGTCGTTATCCGAGATGACCAGGAAGTCTTACCATTTTCTGGTATTATTGCAAAGGGAACACTTTCTCCTCAATTATTTTGGGTGTTGTTGCACCTCTCGTTTTTAAGCCCGTTTTCCACTTCACCATTTCGCTCGCCGCTAGAGAAACATTTCGCCGATGGCGATGACATAATTTCTTCCCGTTTTCATTGGTCGACAACTGAAAGAAATGATGTCATTGTGGAAATATTTCCGCGCTAGCGGCGAGCGTAGCCTCCTCCGCAGGCAACTCTGTGGCTTCTTTTTCCCGAGTCAAATAGCTTCCAACGCTGTTTTGGCCGTTTTTGGCCGAGAAATGCGCGAAGGGAGGGGAATGGGGCGAGGCGAAAAAATTTCGTCAATCAATCCCTTCACAATCCCTATACTTCCCTGCAATCCCAACGAAAACATTGCTCGTACAGCCTTGGAAGCGATTTGACTCGGATAAAAGAAGCCACAGATCGTTGCCTGCGGAGGAGGCTACGGCGAGCGAAATGGTAAAGTGGAAAACGGGCTTAAGAGTCAATCGTTTAAGTTACCTCTGTTCTGACAACAAAACTATGAAAGACGATACAATTTGCGATACAATTCGGTTTTAGCGCAAATGACGTAGCTCGATTTTCCCACTTATTTTTCACGCCGGAAAGGAAAATCACAAGGCACTATGCGGTCAACATATTTTTTTTCGCCTTTCCCGCCCCAGTCTCCCCCGCGTCTATCCCTCCCGGCCGGAACAACCGCGGTGATGCCTGCGAAGGAGGCTACGGTCAACATATATTAATAACTATGCGGTCAACAAAAAAACAAAAGAAGAATTCAGTAAGCTTTGTGGTCAATGAAAAAAAAGAGAAGTTAATATTGTTTAGTATGTCATCATGTTGCCTTCGGCTTCATGGCCAATAAATGAAAATATTTACTTAGCCAAAGGCTGGATATTGTATCCCATGCATAGGCACTATATAGAGTCGCGTCAATAGCTATACTGAAATGTTTAAGATTGGCGTTTAATTAGATTCGAGCTCATTGAAAAACTAAGGCTGTTTTCCAGTGCTGTGTTTTAATTAGTTTATTAGGATTTGAACCTGTGTCTCCCAGCTCATAGACATTTGTGGTAACTGTCGCAGAAATCTTCTTGTACGTTAGACGATTTATCTGTACTGCGCCGGTTTCAATTTTGGGACTGTATATTTTCATTTATTTTATTCACACAACCTTCGCTACACGACAGTAACTAATACTAACAAGTAACTAACACTAACACTAACACTAACACTAACGCACTAACACTAACACTGACACTGACACTACCCTTGAGTGTCTACGCAGTACGCACACTCTTGGTAACCACTAGACCACAACAGTACATAAACGTGTGTAAAATGTTGACTGAATGTGGTTCAACTATTCAACTTTTTACGACGTCTACGTATACGGGTGGAAAAACACAGCATTGGCAGGCACTGCCACTGGAAAGCAGCGATGAAGGACTCCGCTCGAAACGTCAGTATTTCGTTCCCAAAATCTCGGCAGTTTACCACCTTTTCGCTTTGCTACCTTTTAGATTGACGTTTATCACATAATGTAAGAAGACCTTTCTAATATCCAATCAGTTGTAAAATTCTAACTAAACACGGCTGGGCTACAAAGCCGTGATCCCCTGAAATCTCAACCCAATACATGCTCTTGCAACTAAGCTACGAAGATCCATTTTAAACGTTCCTAGGCCATGCTATATACAGAAAAGCTGCAAATGTCGTTGCATTCTAAATACACAAGGCCCGAGAAATCATCTCATCAACGAAAAAACTAAACACAAAAAGGTTCCGCTTTGCTTATAATTACCTTGTGGTGAATGCTGTGTAAACTGGCACAAGGAATTAACCAAACCGAGCTGCTAGAAGACAATAAAATGGTTCTTCTGTAAACGTTGGTGTGAACACGAAAATGTATTGCTCTCTTGATTCCGATCTTGCTTCCTGGCCTGAGTGGATATACACGAATGACGCCAGATGCGCTCGCAGGCCTCTGAAATATTTCCACGCTGAGTCATATGATACTGTACACACGCAAACAAACCCTTAACGATATTGCGTCAATGTATGTCGTATATCATCTCTGATTGGTCGAAAAGACAAAGCGGCCCCATACAGCTAATCAAACAATGCTGGGGAGGCATTCGCGGTTTTTCGTAACAAAGGTGTCAAAACCCCAAAGTGGTTGCGGTTTTGGGTTATATCCTTGGTTCATTAGTATGCGATAGTAGTATTATACCAGTAGTATTATACTAGTATTTGCGCATGAATCCTCGTCGACATGCATCTAGTATGTTATATGTCTAGCACATCACCTGGGACCGTCCCATATCGTATCGCATATATTCAGTTATTTCACGATAAGTTAATTGTCACACCTTTTCCTCCCACTCACAGAAACATTCCTCAGAGCCACCCCTGACTGTACATCAACACCTTGATGAGTGTCAGGAAATACCAAGATCTTGTTCGTGGTGAGAAAATACAACATCCAACGTATTGTATGCATATGAGGTGTTTGTTTTCACATTGCAACTGCAGATAAAGCTGACGCAACAGTGTTTTTCAGCTGACGTATCTTTAAGATTATTTGTTTGACATTTCTGAATCGTTGCTTCTAGACTTTGTCACCTTTATGTCCACGTTATATTTGCAGTTTGCATTTATAGTAAAGCTAATTTGTTTCTGCAGCCTTTTGGATTTGGCATTCGTTTGTCAAAGACGTTATCGATTGTCATCCTGGCGTATGTAATTGTTTATATGTGGCACAATTCTTGATTACGATTCGCTGCTAAATGTTGCAAAACGCCATTTACGCTCTCGTCAGTGAATCACATCCATCAAAATGACAATAGTGAGATGGCAAATTTATGTATTATATGGGTCTCAAAAGAATCAAATGTTTTTAAAGTGAAAACGAGTCGCGAGTGTTGCGCGATATAGCAATGCCATGAAAATGAAATCACGTTTTTTCCAATTTATTGTCTTGTGAGATTTTGCGCAATGAAGGGCTGGCGCGTAGGGCTGTGAAGTAACAGAGCTGGTGATATAAAAAGGTATGAGAAAGAAAAACACCTTCGCAACATCTGAGAGCAATATTTCAGCACCCTTGGGCGTACACTCCTCTACGCCTACTCATTGGTTACCGACGTTAAATCACAGGATATCCGAGGTGAAAAACTCTCTTGCATTGCATGCATTAATTTCAACATCGACAAAACAGGTGACTGTGTAAGCATGGTGTAAGTAATCGCATATCCGATTCTGAACAATTGAATCAAGATAGGGTAGATTATCCCACGAGCTTCCAAGTAAATAGATTACAAACCTATATCTCGTTTGTCTTCAGTAAAATTAATATGTGTTTCTCGCACACGACCTTTGCTGTAGCTGATGTTGTTTGTAAAATAAGGCATGTATGTTATTATACATCGCATCTAACTCAGACGAGTTTAATAGTGAAATGAACAACTAAATGCGACGGTTACATTCTGCTATCAAGACTTTGTTTTTTACGGAGTTAAATTCTGCTAAGACTTTGCTTCCGTTACATGGCAAACAGAACATCTAGTATGAATTAAATTCGTCTTAATTAAATACAACAATTGCAATATACATTGCAAAGTAGCACGTCTAACTCGAGATGACAGATAACATTTCTTGAGAGGTTTGGCGGTTTCGATACAAATTTCCTTAAAAATAGCTTTTATATGTATCGAGAAGCTGTGTCCGCAAATAGCTTAGTTATACCTACAAATGACTGTTATCCATCAAGCAATAATGGGCAATAACTCATAACTGAAGTCTTTCAAAACTTTGCTTAACTCTTTCCTTACGGCTGAAAAACATCAAAAATTGAACGACCACGTTGTTCTATTGATATCTCTTGAAATAACCATAACTGTTGCGAAAGCTATACATTTTCTGGAAGCCCAATAAACCGGTTTTTACTTGTTCTTTTAAATTTCCCGAACAAAACAAATTATGTTAATATAAATTAGCATTAATGATCATAAATCAGGTTGATAAATTTACATTTTTCCAGAAAAGGCCATCTTGCACGCCCGCGTAGCATCTTGAAAACTCAAAATGCCACCAATCGCAGAGTTGTTTATGAAATCAAATCAAACTTGGCGTGTGCGTGGATTTCATGTTCCTGGCGCTTGTCGAATTTCAATTTTTAATCTTGCGTTACCGCGTGCCGTGTTTTTCGATTGACGACTTTGCGGGTCTTCAGTGACCCATTTTAACTGCGCCCGTACGGAAAGAGTTAATAACATAACTGCTATTTATAGTCAGTATATATATAATGCTTGTATAACGTTAGTATCCTGTATTGTATATAAGTCGTCCATGATAATTTGTATTTTGTAGATTTTTGAACTTAATTTTAGAACTTAATTTTATAGTGCACGGTGTTTCAACAAATTTAAATAATAATAATAAATTTTCATATATCTGTACGTACTTATAAGTACAACGGAAAGTGATCTACGGAAGAAATTGTCATGATAATATTGGCAAATGTACAACCTCGCAATTTTATAAAAAGCCATGCACTATAAACAAATTAACTCAATCAGCTGTTCATATATCCCTAGTACGAACGTACGTCTTTTTATACATATTTTAAACAAGTGGAATATGGTGCAACGTTCACGGAAATACACGTGCGAAATTGGTGGTTTTTAAATCGCAAAATTAATATTCAGTTTAGTTTGTGTAGGGCTCTTTGTATAACTAAGCATCAAATGTGATTTATATTTCTGTCCAAGGTGTCAGGAAAACGCGCGAGAATACACAC
Source organism: Chrysogorgia sp. JL179-B06 (assembly GCA_035772405.1). NCBI lineage: Eukaryota > Metazoa > Cnidaria > Anthozoa > Scleralcyonacea > Chrysogorgiidae > Chrysogorgia > Chrysogorgia sp. JL179-B06. The sequence goes on from JAYKKM010000265.1 coordinate 6,858,088, forward strand.
GATTATCGCGTTAGTATAGCTACTCCTGCTTCCGTCTGTTAAACACTGCCACTGACAGACAAATGATTTCTAATTTCAAAAGTGTTAACACACAATTTGCATTATCATACAAAGTTCTTACAAAATATAAAAAGACTGTGAGTCATGCAGTGGCGTTGTTTTAGACTGTTTGAAGTGTCTATATTCATGACCTTTCACACTTCAAATAAATACATAATAATCATTACTAACTGCATACATATATGATGTTTTATTAAATTCCTGTCGCAACATGCATTAATTCGGCTAGAGAATAGTTGAACAAATGAAGTTAGTACAAATGCATGATCAAAATCTTTATTTCTTAAAATTGTCGGCTGGGAATGGTTTATATATGAATTGACATATTTTTTGTTTTCAAATGCCAAAGGGTTCATGCAGTCCATATATAGATAGAACAATAACAGCGCTATTTAAACCACACAATCACCATGCGTCCAAATTGCTATTTTTACACCGCGATTGATAGTCGCTCAGGAAATAACACGAGACAAGCCTTTGCCGTAGATATTATATGGTAAAATGACAGGTATAGCCTCCTACGCAGATGTTAATTCTTTGTGTCCTTCGCTTGTTCGCTCCCGTATAAGTGTCAGATGGAGTTTGGTGATGATGTTGAAGGCTTTCGCGCCATTTATTTACACAGTCGAACAATACGTTGCAAGACGCGATGGAGACACCCTTTATTTTGACTTAGTTTAGTTTATTAGATTTATCACGGCTTAGATGAACGGAATACCCCCCAACAGGCTAGAAGTCCAATTATAGGGTTTCCGAGGGCCTACGATTTCAGGTCTTTATCCGAGAAGACCCGAAAGTCTTACCATTTGCTGATATTATTGCAAAGGCAGCACTTTCTCCTCAATTATTTTTAAGACCCTGGGTCTTAAAGTTAGTCTTGACTTATAATTCGTTCTTCTGACTCCAACCTGCACTTAAAAACAATAACATACTCAGATGAATTTCTCAAGCCATATCGGTTTCATATAATCCATGTTTCACACTGTATATGAACTATGTTACAATATATCATCATGTATTCTATACGACTACATTGGCTGAATACACCTGCAGAAAAATGCATGCTACATGTTTCCGGTAAAGATGATATGTGATTAGAAGGATTGCGTGGGCTATTATATAATCTGATTAACATCTAGTTAAGCATCGGAAAATTGAATTATATCGAGCAGTCGATTACACAACTCACGCGCTGCAGCAATAAAGAGCATCGAAATGAATTAGATCAGGTTTCGGTAATTTACTCAAAAATTTAGCACAGAAATTATAGCCAAGCCCAATTTTTGTCGATTTTATCTTCTTTTTTTGTGTCTGCATTTCAACTTTTTACGGGGAGTGAAAATCTGTCACTGGCTTCAGAACCTCCACCAAGTCTTTATAATGGATTTAAAGTTATTAAGTTCAGGGGCTATGGGTAAACTCCTCACACCGTCACCACTCATGATATCGGCTTTACATGCATGTTATATAGAGAAGACAATGCCATCTGGAATATAGGCAGAAGTTGTGGTCATGTGTGTGGGTGTTGCTGTGTTGTGCCTCCTCGGTCGCCTAGCGGCCATATGTGATACGAACAAAGGATAACAAGTAGACAGATCAACAATCTAGACGCCGGCGCTATCTTTGACACCGCGTATTTAAAACAGTCAGCGGCAGTCAGAAGGTAGTTCTCTTGCCCAGACGGCGGACGCCAAGAAAAGGGCGAGCCTTCATCTTGGAGGTCTTTAAGGTAGTCATATCAGAAATCGAATGAAGAGGATCTTTTTCACAAAAAAATTATGACCACCACATGTAATACTCTGACGAAGGGGCTGGGAACTACGCTAGACCTTCTACACACAATCTCTTCCAGCGAAGGCTCTGGGAACGAGATTGTTCTACACACGGCTATCTCGCCAGTGGGAGTAGTATACACAAACCTTTCAAAGTTTTTCATACATAGTTCATTCGATCGAACATGGTTTGTGGATTTTTCGTATTTTCCAGAAAATGTCACCGGTTGATCAAAGGGTCATGTGATTAAATAAACAGCCATGTGTATATTTACTGTCAACAAAATTGTGCATCGACTTCCCACCACACGGCGAAAAATAGTCACCGGACCTCGTGTGTGGAGCGCTCGATTGATTTTATAAAGCTACGAGGCCCGTCTCAAACGTGGAACTTTTCATGTGCTGTACCTAATGCAAATTAGCAAAATCCTTTGCTCGAGCAGATTTGCATTAGCTTCAGGCATAAGTGTGCATGCGTGATTTCGTCTATCATATCTGCATGTAAAGTAAACATTATCTTTTTTCTTTAGATGAAGAGAGGATTTATTAATGGTCAAATATATGCATATGAAAATTTGACTGCCCCAACCGGGAATCGAACCCGAGGTCTCCGAATCAACGCACGGCGCTCTAACCACTGAGGCGACTGAGCTTTTGAGATACGGTCAGAACAGTCGCCCGGACTCTCAAATCTCTACAGGAAGACATCTCATCTTCGACGAAGTCGAAGTCTTCATCTAAAGAAAATTGTTGTAAAGCCTACTTGAGGAAGTCCTGCGAGAGGCTTCGCTCTACTTCGTCGAAGATGAGATGTCTTCCTGTAGAGATTTGAGAGTCGGGGCGATGTATAAATATGTATATGATGATTGACTGTTCTGACCGTGTCTCAATAGCTCAGTGGTTAGAGCGCCGATGCGTTGATTCGGAGACCTGGGGTTCGATTCCCGGTTGGGGCAGTCAAATTTTCATATACATATATATTTAAACATTATCCTAAAAAAACATTTGATATTTCAAGAAAAACGTCCTCGTGGTACGGGATTCCATCAGCATGGCTAAGTATAGACGTAGCAATGTATTGATTTTTCATAATCACTATACCATACTAATTTATACCGATACATGCAGTTGATACAGTATCAGTAAAGCTCCAAGTCGAATCGCCGAAAAAATATTCCGATAGTTGTCAATCACAAATAATAAGATAACTTGGTTTATCTAAGTTGCGCATATCACATCACCCCTTTAATGAAAAATCAATGCAGACAAACACTTTTCTCCTATCTAGTTTATGCAGCCGTTGCTGAGAACCAACGCCCTGTTGTGGAACGGGCGTTGGCCGGGCTTATATATATAAATACGTCTATATATAATATATTGCTGCTAACATATAACGTTACATATATATTAGAACTCATTATATATATACTCATTATATATATACTCGTTACATATATATATTAGAATATATATATATATATATATACTCGTACATATATACTCATTACATATATATTAGACAATATATACTAGAACTCATTACTCGCTCTCAGCAACGGCCTACGCCGACTCAATTGTCAGAGCGCCGCACTAGATTCGCGGAGGCGTGAGTTCAATTCTCATCGAAGGCCTTGGAGTTGTATTTTTCACAACTGGTCTCGGTTGGGTCTTAGAAAATTTCCACACTCGCAAAATATCCTTCAAGTTGATTATTCCTTTACACCTGTCGTGTGCACGGTTACATGAAGCCATGCAGTATATAACGTCTACAATGCACATCTGTCTGTATTGTAAATAAATGTTGTATATATAGATAATGTTATATATATATAGAGAGAGAGAGTGTGTGAGAGCTTGGAGTAGACAGACGATACATGGACGATCGTAAACCTACAAGGGGTGACCAAAAAAAAGTGGCCCCCCATAAAAAGTAATAAACTCGTTACTTTTTGAAGAAAGTGCTTAGAAATGTTTTGTTTTTTGTATTATTTGGGCAGTTTTGTGGACTTGTGAGTTCAAAATGTTATTCTAAGCAATAGACTTGTAGATAAATTGAATTTGGAGGGTTTTAACAAAAAATCAATATGGCATTTTAAAACAAATTTTCACCAAAGAGTTTGAGTACTTTTTACAACAAATGGTTTACTAGGCGGAAAATGTTGAGTAAAGTAAAATGGCTACAATAATCAATAAATTCCATATCATGTAAAACATTTCATCATATATAGGTAGAGTTTAAATACTGAACAATGTAGTCTTCTTTCAGTGCATATGAGTTATGGCTACAGAAATAGATAGTGCACCCCAAAAGCAAATATACAGAGCCGACACCAGCAGATATATACTAATACAATACCATAAAATTGTTTTCTTGTGTGAACAATTCCTCATTTCACTTAAGTAGTTAAATCTATAGAAGAATCTCATAGTCGGGTATAACTTTGGTTTTTAATAATTTTTGTTCAAATCTCTAGAAAGGTTAAATCACATAATTACAAGCTACAAAGATTGCTTGCTACATATTAGTCTTTCTAGATTTATTACATATTTTTACAGTTTATTTCTTGTCAATTTGTGCAGAGTTGCAATGATAATAATTTAATAATTTAGTGTGCTTTGGTTAAAAAATGGCCATCTTGTATTCAGAGCAAAAACCCTCCAAATACAATTTATCTACCAGTTTATTGCATAGAATAACAATTCGATTTCACAAGTCTACAAAACTGCCCAAATAATACAAAAAACAAAACATTTCTAACACTTTCTAAACACAAATGACAAAAAGTAACGAGTTTATTACTTTTTATGGGGGGCCACTTTTTTTTGGTCACCCCCTGTACCTCTCGGTAGCTCAATGGGCGTCTCACCACGTAATCGGAAGGTTACAGGTTCGATCCCTGTCGGGGGCTCAGAAACATTTTCTGAGGATTTGAGCTTGACGATTGCCTCATCTATTGTAATTATGTTAATAATATTTTAACCATATAAACCGAGGATGGCGATCGTCAACCTCAAATTCTCAGAAAATATCAATGGTGTGTTAGGTTTAGGGCTTAGATATAAGTACTATAAATACTCATCGAAAACTTGTGATTCCTTAGATTAATGGCCCATTTCCCTTGTCGTTGTTCAATCAAAATTTAATTCCCAAAGAGAGGACCCATAGCACAGATCAGCCCCCCCCCAATAATTTTCAGGGAGGTTTGGAATGAATGAAAGCTTTATTGAGCCCGAAGCACGTGACTTGAACCTACGTATAGTACGCTGAGATATGGCGCATAATTCAATATGGCGGCCAATTAACACTCGCAGTTGGGGTGACCGTGAGGTACTAGGTCTGAGTCGTCTTCTGGACGATCCTTTTATTAGTATTAGGGTTAGAAAACAATTAGGCGGGGGGTTCGAAAACCCATTAGGAAGGGGGTTAGGATCTAAGTTGTTTTGGGGGGCATGTCCGATCGTAACAACTGCTCCTCTCGCGGATACTAAAAAAGATCGTCCAGAAGACGACTCAGACACCATCTAGCCACGACCTAGCAAACACAGGACGTTAAGGTTTGTTCTTTCTCAGATCCCTATTTCAAACAGCAATGAGAAATCAGTGCCCTAGGAATGTTATGTGGATGTACTGTCAACCTTCATTACAATCAAATACCGTGTAGAAAATGACTTTGTCATACGAAATGAGAACCGTAAACGCAACTTCGGAACATTTTAATGGTCTTATTAACAGACACAACAGACGTGTGTCTTTACAAATTGTTTAGCTCGAACGTGGCCGACACCATACGACCCATGTCTGACCACGGAGCACAGCTAAGATCTAAATGTCGATTTTACTGAGGGAGGAAAACCGGAGACCCCGGAGGAAAACCCTCAAAGCACGGGAGAGATCAACTAATAACTAATATGAGTTCCGCTAGCGAATCAACACGAGGTTATTCTCAGATGTTCACCCATCCAAGTACTAACCCTGTCCGACCGTGCTTGCCTTAGCGGCGAGTGGCAGCGACTCTAGGTTTCGTCTTCGACCTTTTTTTCGTAGGCCACAAAATGGAATAATTCATGTAAACATACATATAGTGGATCCAGACAAAATGGCGGCCGCATGCAAGGCGTGCGTAATTTAGTCAAGATTTTAATACGGGTAATTTTCTGATGAAAGTTTCCACATGAACCAAATATTATGAACTCACAATTAATTATCATATTGATACGGTAAAAGAAGTAATTAGAAAGTTCTAATTTCGCTATAAGATTACGCGCATTTTGCGCGCTACTTACTGTAGGTAGTTCTACTTACAAGGATTGTTTTTAAGATACTAATAATTACTTTCAAGGCTTTGCATGGCCAGGCGCTTGTTTATATTACTGATTTGCTAACTAAATATAAACCTACTCGTGCTTTGAGATCATCTGACCGAAATCTGCTACTTGAGCCAAAATCCAAAACGGTGACTCATGGAGACAGATAATTCTCGGTTGCAGCACCAAAACTGTGGAATTTATTACCACAGGAAATTAGAAGCTTTGAAATGTTAAGTAGTTTTAAGTCAGCACTTAAGACTTTTCTTTTTTAAAATTAATAGTTTTTTGTTCATGGTGGTAATATATGTGCATAGGCTTTATCTTGTAATGAAACTGTAATTAATTTTATAAGTAACTTTAAGAATATATTGTTGTAAGAGCATTGAGACAATTGTATAATGCTCCTAATACATCTTTTATTATTATTATTATTAGGTCACAGTAGGTCGCGGCAGCAAAATGTTAGTGAAAAAATATTAGTGAAAAAAAAATGTTAGTGCTACTAACTTAGTAGTGCATAAATCGACGAATTACGTATACTAGTCAAATCTGTGCAGGGCTCTATCACAGAATAGTCCTCTATTTTAATAACCCCAGCGACTAAATCAACAGAGCGTGTTGTTTTATTTAGAGTTTTGACTTCGGTATATCGTATTCGGTATATTAAATTATAGCGAAAGCAAACATAATGTGCAGAGGTTACTATAGTACTACAGAAAAAGATGTAGACGAGTTGGTATACTGCACAGTAGTGCGCATGCACAAAATAGGAAATACAAAACAATTTACGCCGTATATAAACTGCCTCGTACCCAGGCGTCTCAATCCTTGTACGCGCGCGTATTGGCAAGGCGGAGGAGCGGGGCGAGCGAGGCGCGAGGGGCAGGTATATAAAAGTTAAGCTTGTTACATTTGTCTGTGGTTATTTTATAAAAGAAATATCTTCCAAACCAGGTATTGGGCGGCACACACAATATTCGTAAAATTCACAGGTCTATTCGGAAAATTGGGACCTATTTTCATTTAAGACTATTTTAAGAGATTATGTCAAAATATTCTGTTTATATAAAATAGACGAGGTTCTGGAAACAAGACCGCAAACGCGTCCGGAGCATTTGCTCGATCACAAACCTGGGCTGCCGAATGTGAATATTGCGAGGTTCCCACGCGAGTCTCAAAAGCGTATTTTGACATTTCTTTTTTTCGGCAATTGGCAAAGTATTGTGATTATTATTGCAAGATTTGGGTGAAAAAATATTTCATTCGGAAATTTTGGTTTGGCACCCCCCAATTATGACAAACACTTGGGATGTTGCTCGACTTTCGAAAAGTTAAATAACACTCGCCTGGCGGACGTGTTTTTATTACGCTTTCCGCGTGTTTGGCCGGCCGGATTATAGCAATCAAACACGGAAAACTATACATTAGGTATTTCTTTGACGGACAATCTTGGAGAGCATTAACGGGTGAAAATTATAATTGACGCCCAGTGTGGCGGCCAATCATGAAAGGCGTCTCGTCATTACTCGCGCTATTGGAAGTCGTTGTCTTGAAAGCGTCCAGCGAAGTTTCGATAGAAGAGCGAGAGAATTCATTAAAACGCAGCATTGAAAGCGCTCGCGGGGAACCCGATTCGGCGCATTACGAAAACGGTAGCTCGAAATTGCCGGTACACTCGAGGCGATCAGTTCGCGGGATGAGCGCGAGGATGATGGGAAAAATCGTTTGCGCTTAATATGAGATTGGTTGTTAGAACCACACACCGCGTCAAGCGGAAAGAGGCACAAAAGAAGCCGAAGTTCGCGTTCTAAAAACTTATAATCTTTGATAAATTGTACAACGAATTGACCGGATAGGCTGTCGCATGATGTAACGGATTGGATAAATGAGCCATTCAAGCAAGATCGGTAATTGTTTTCCCGATCGAAACAAAAAAGGAATTCGGTGGTAGCCGAAATCATCTTCGTCGAAGAACATAATACCGACGCCAGCTGGCATTGTTGACTAGTTTTGGTCAAAGGGTCTGAAAATATCTCCCCGAGATTGCACGGTCAATGGAGAAGTCAATAATGTTCTCTATATAAACTGCCCCACTGGTAATTTCAGAAAACTATCAGCACTGGTTTATTTGTTTTCTCCACGCCACTCGCTCAAGGTGTGTTGTGGTGAATTGGGTAGGCAGAACCCGCGAAGTTACCTTCGTGTAGTTAGCGCTACATAACGCGGCATCCGAGCATATATAACACTGAAAAACGTGCACATATGGGTGTGGGGTATAGCGAGAAACTCGGCTCCCCTGTGTAAATATTTAATAACGAAATCAAACGGCGCGGAATACGGTGCCTCCTCTTTGTAGATTTAAACTCCAACTTAAAGCCTCATTGTTGGTTTATCAAAAAAGCTTTGCATAAGAACAATAGATGCTTGGAAAGCGGTAATAAGCCAGCACCGAAGCCGATTGAATCGAACCGTCGAGTCTTGAGAGCGTACGCTCTGAGAGAATTCGCGTGAGGTCGTGGGAACGACGAGGTTCATTCACAGTATACTAGCAACAGGAGTAGAGAGAAAAAAGAACCAGTTGTGTGCAGTGAGAGCCGCGGTTCTCGAGCGGCTGTATTGATGAGCGCCCCTCATTCAGTTTCTTCACAAGTCTAGAACTGATGACCGGTGTCGGAAACGGTCGCAGAACAATACGGTAATAAAAATTTAATCAAAGTCTGACACTGAAGCTAAATTAAATTTTCACCATCGGCTGTTAAACGTGAGAGATAAAAAGAATCGCGCGGAGGCCGAGAACTTAGTGCGCGACGCTGAGGATGGAAGCCGGAATATAGAGCCGCGTGGAGACCGAACGATTACGGTGCAGTCGTTCTGCAGCATGCGACGATCATACAGTTTCGGCGGAGCTATATGATGAAAACTCTGGACACTGCTCATTCCAAGTTTGTACAAGGAGCGTGGTTAATTAATTTGTATCAACAAAACTAATATAAGTCTGAGAGCTAAACACGAAGAAAACGCAGAAAAACCAACAAGTATAAGGCACCTTTGTGAAGGCAATAGAATTAAGATTGTTAAGTTTGTTGGTTTAGATAGAGTACGCTGCACTCAGGCCGGGAGCGCGCGCGAATGAGTGTCAACATACTGTTCTTTAACCAATAAGTGTTTTCGATGTTTTTACCGTTAATCTTGTTTTTCTCTCCGCGCAGCGCCGCTGTTTTTATACCGCTCGCTAAACTGACCAAAAAGTAATTAAGATGTTGTGGCTTCCGAACAGCTTAGGCTTTCGAGGCGGCGCGAGGCACATCGTACGGCGGCGCTCACCCGTAGGGTTTGGAAGCTTAAAATAAAACGGAATAAAAAAGAAGTTGTAGAAGAAAGAAAGCACCACCATAGGCGCGCGGCGGAATAGTCGAGGAGAACAGTTTAAAAACAGTGATCGTCATGCATGAGGTGTAACGAAAACAGAGTAGAGCCATTGTGAGAACACTTCAAAAAGTATAAGTTTGCCGGGGATTCAATATTGAACAGGAGAAGACCACATGCATCACGATGGAAGACTATTTATATCGAACTACTATATATGAAAAATAAACCGGTTTATCTTTTTACTGTTTCATTTAATGATCGGTATTAATGTCTATAATGAATCGCATAGCGTAGTCGTTTTCAACAGTCACACAATGGCGCAATTCAACAACCTATATAATCTCTAACGCTTTACTGATTCATGTAAAAAGGAGCTAAAAAGTCGCATTTTTTGAAACATGCATGCTTATAAAATAACAAATTAAATCTAGATGTTTCCACAAATTATTTTTATTAAGATATATCAGGAAATTTTCTTAAAATCTGCTACATCCAGAGAACAAACATGCCTGCATGATCATGTGGTTCGCTTCAAACAAAACTCGACTGAAGTCGTAAACGTCTGATTGCTAGTGAGATGCTCTAACCATTGAGCTTCATCCGACTCACTCAGATTGCATGAGAGAACGATATCAACAAAGTGTCTGCTGCAGACGTTTCGAGCGAAGGCCATTCATCAGAATGTATTTAAGAGGTTTCACTTTCTGACGAAAGGCCTTCCTATATTTACGATTTTGCCATAAATACACCAACTTTTCAGTAGACTTTATGTTAACACGGCCTATACGCAGAACAACACGTAGTTTTATATTTGCAGGTCATTACGCGATAAGTTCGTAATCGGTGATATATATATATATATCTGCTTGGGAGTCTCGTTTGCATTCTTGAACTCAGAAATATCAAATATCTCGACTGAAGACAAAGATCCAGTGGCAAACATATATTAGATATAGTTTACGAAGCTGTACATTACCCATATAATTACAAACATTCCATGATCATACTCTATAGTATCCCCTACGTTCTTTTCTTCATGCTGGCGGTTTCATAAAAGGGTTCCCGTTGTTTTCCAACCCCCAAACCTTACCTCAAGATCCCGTTCACATACATGATGCTGCTGCCAGTGCCAGTTAAAAATGGCCGGCCGGGCATAAACGTCACAGAGGCTGGCCGCGATATAGCTGCACATGAAAGTGAAACACACGTTAACCACAGCGATTGAAAACGATTTCTAAACTCGGTGCAGCGAGATGAAAACCGCGGAAGAACCCTTATTATACGCCTTGTCGGTGTAAACACAAATACAGAAGTAACATTTCCTACGTGTGTCGTCTATATCCATCCTCCCTTAAAACAATAATTCCTTAAAACAGTAATTCTAAACTGCTTTCCGTGTTTCTTTTCTTTCTCCTATTTGGTGTACTACCCGGATAACATGAATGACTATAAGAAGTCTGCATCCCGTTATTATTTCGCAGCGGAACGTGCAGGCCTAAACCTCCATCCGTTCCAACATTCCAATGGCCTAAAAGCGCGGGTCATATGGTCAGACGCAATCATGATAATAAATACGAACCTTGTCCTTATTTCACTTCAACGCCGTTATATTCTCAACATAAAAACCTCTGAACAACGGACACCAATGCTTTGTTGTCACTTGTGTCCGTTATACGGAGGTTAGCTGGAATCTGGTTATATATATATATATATATATAAATATATAAGTTGAAAGGATTTATGGTGAAGGAAAATTTCGAGTGTTGGAATACATACATTTTAAGACCAAACCGGGACCAGTTGCGAAAAATGCAACTTCAAGGCCTTCCGGCTGGAGTGCTCTGACCACTGAGCTACGGAAGCCGTTGCCGAGAGCCTAGTCACGAGTTCTGATATATATATATATATATATACACACACCCAATCTTTAACATCTACTAAACCGAGATATAGAGACCAAGAGTCGTGGAATTGCTTTTATAGCAACTGCATACAGCGGAGATTTGATCATCATGCGATAGAGCCAATAGACAAAGTAAACAACTGTTGAAAGTTATCCCAACATTGCACTAGGGTGACTATATAGTGCAGGTATCCAAACACAGTTGACCTGGGCGTTGAGTGTGTACATTATTAGATTGACCTGAACAACCTTTCCAGAACAACTCCACATCAACCGCTTGTATACGTTGCAAGTTCCACAAAGATCAAATCAATGCTAATATAATTCACACCAAGATAAATTAATATTTGGATGTCACTGCCGGTCAAATACTGCCATGGATCATTGTTCTTTTTGTTGGGAAAGACAGGGTTAGTGTGCCACGTTATCTAAACATTTTCTACCAAGAGTTCAAAAGATATAAACGATTGTGATTTCACGATTGTGTCTTACTATGCAGGGGTCATCCTTTGGATTTTTCAGCGTCACTTTTGGGGGATAGATATCATATTAAATTACAGAATCATGGATAAGGCTATGTAGTGAGAAAAACGAGAGACTGGAGTGAGAGATATTCAAGATCTGTATACGGAATGTTTTAAACCACTCCCAAGAAAAGAAACTTTTGCATTTCATGGAGATTATATATCAATTGTGATCTTCGAGCATGCGTTTCAACGTGTCAATCACTCACCCATTGAAACAAAGCAACGAAAAGACTGTTTTTACCCCCCCAAAAATGAGAGAATGAGTCCGCCTTAAGCCAAGCAATTACAATATTTTAACCAAAGTCGGCGAAGTAAACACAATATAAAATAATATCATAAATTGCCACGTAATACGATTTGAAATGGGAGCTGGGAGCCGACAAATTTCGGTGTTCTTTCAACACAATCAGCAGCCATAATGTCCCCCCTAAAAGCGTTCTCTCTCTGGAACAAATACACTTGTTCATTTCAAAGGTGGATCACTGAATACCACCCTATTATTGTCATTGTCAAATAAACGCTTTTCTATTCAAAAGCTCCGCTGGGTCGTTCAACACTGCCTTTTAATTAAATCATAAAAGAAACCAATAACAATTTTCTGCTTCATTGCCACCGCGGCAGCGTCGAGGGGGAGAAAGTGAAATAAGCGGACGAAAGAGAGATCACGATGACCGCGTCTTTGGGCGTCGCGAACTAAAAAATAAAACATATTTAAACAATTCATAACCGTAGTTCAGTTGTTTCCAAATTCCATGCTGACTCCCATGCCTTTCCCCTAGTTTACGAAGCGATGTTATTTCGGAGGGCGTACACGCGTGGGACCTCGTTTCACACGCACCGTTGATCAGAACCACGGCGCGTTTTCTATTTGAAAAAAAACAACTCGAAACTTATTTTAGTGCAATAACCGATCCCGTGTCGAAACATTCCGCAGTCTTCAACCTAGGACTAACGTCATGGACTCTGTCGGACAATAAACATTATAAACCACAACAAAACAGTGTGTAGCGAGATATATTAGAAAATAATATATTAAACTAGCCTAAACAGCTAGGAAATGAAAACCGCAATGTATATAAATGCCTAAACATGTAAACGCAATGAATATGCTATATATAATGATAAGTCAAAGGACAAATTGTTGAATCGGACAACTTGGAAGAGTAACGACTTAATAGACAGTATAACCACGAGGCCGTGTTTGGCAACTATTATTTAGATAATATGATAAAGCAAAATAATTTCATGATGTCCAACGGATGGTCGACGGAAGTTAATTGAAAGAACAAAATCCCACTCGAGTCAATAATTGTCCCACGTTGACCAGTCTTGGCAGCTATAGGTTTTTTACGACAATTTCTCAGTTCCTGTTATAGATGTTGCCAGCACTTCTTTCCAAAGGAACTCGTGTTTTGAGAGAAGGCCAAGAGAAAAGGTATAGCGAGAAACCTCGTCAGTACTAAGCAGTTTAAAAGATCCTCATGTATATAGGTGTAACCTGGTGTAACATCCTTGTAGGTTGTAATATAAACAATATTCGCGGTGTATACAATCCATGAAACAATTTACAAGACTAAGTCACTGAATAAATGAATGCGCTCTCGTATGAATCAAATAATCGTTTTGTTCCATCCAATACAATTAAGTTCTCTAAATTAAACTATATACAGAGAGACGTTTCTTGGGAGACGTATACGTTTCTTGGTCTATATATGTACCTATACAAAAACTGAGCGTAGAAAACGAATTACAAGGTCAATAAGGGCTTCTCGGAAAGAACGATATACGGTACCATTTCGGGCTGTTATCCTGTTACTATACACTCTCTATTTATTCAACAGCATCGTCTAAATGCACATTCCCTAGCGTGCTCCCTATATAAACATTCACACTTCTCGCATCTCCAAAGCCAATTAATATTATATACCTTCACGAAAGTGACATGTCGTATAAAGCTAACGTTTTCAGATAACAGTACGCTATACTATAATAGGGTATACCAATTCACAATTTAAATCCGATGGAAGGCAAGTATATGTATGAGGTAAAGGCTGGTTCTCATATAATCATGAATCCGTCCCGATCGTATAGTTTCAAAAAGTACGAAGACCATCGCCGCGTATAATCGTCCAGTCGACGGCGTCTGATGCGCACTTTTTGAAACGACTCGGACGATTATAAGAGAACGAGCCTTAACGGAGCAAAGACTCGACAGAAATTAAACATGCCGATTTTATATTCAATACTTGGAAAAAACATTGAGAATTTTGACATTGTGGACATAGTTAGGTAAACAGAAGGTTGCGTTTGTTTGCTTTGGTTTAAAGGAACGCCCGTGAATTCTTTGAACGTCCTAAACGCTCGTCCGAACTGCCCGTGAGTTCCTTGAAGACATAGTGCAAGACGAGAAAGGTCCCTTGTTGCACGAAGATAAAATCAGAAAGTTGACGCAAGAAGCAAGCTGCGTCAATTTTGAAAAAAAGATAAAAAGACAACGCGCTGTCATCAAGTCTGATAAAGGCTTAAGAAAACACGGATAAAACTCTAAGAGATGTTTTAGTACCAAGCATTACCAAGGCTATTGATTTTTCTGCATGGCGACTGAGAGACTATACAAGCAGCATTTGACAACTGGAAATGCGATGATGTAGAATTTTAGCAGATACTTCAATTTTCACTGTCGGTCTGCAGCGAGATTCTCTAATACTAATAAAAGTACTGAAACCATACCATTTATCTATATAGAATACGTTCAATACAAGTATAGAACCGTACTAGTTTAGTCTGCGGGGTTTAATTTGAGAGCCGGACGCTCTCCTTAATGATGAACTATATGTTAAAATGGAGGACTGGCTTAATATGCTCTTTTACCAATATTCAATAAAGCTGAAACTGAAAACCGTATAAAAACACAATCGCCTGACAGACAGCTTGGCGGTTTCTTAACACGTAAACATGCAGGTTAATATAGGAATGCCTGTTCTCCTTCCTAGGAAACCTGCGTCTTAGAGAAAAAGACGACTTCTTTTTCGCTCAAACAGAACGGGAATGTGACGGAACAAGCGACATTACATGTTTGGAAAATTAGTCTTGAAATTTGAGATCGAGACGTCGCATAATGATGGTGCTGATAAAATCGAATGCTACAAAAATAGACGGTGCATTTTTTCAACCATAATATGCATATGTTACGTATATTCGAAGTCGATCCATCTCGCGAGTCTCACTGAGATGAGACATCTGTGTTCATTGCAGTCCGCAATGCTCTGGTTAATGTACTTCCTGCACGTAAATACCTTGGTGTAGACACGGTATTTAGCGGCTCTTAATTCGAAATCACTTTAGAGGCACGCGTTGTTAAGTTTCGCGAATAGAGACGGTGCTAAATATCGAACATCTGAACTGCAAGTGACTAGATGAGTCAAGTTGTTGTACTAGGCAGGCCAAAAATTAAGGGTGGCAGGGAATTAGTGATTTCCCGCATTTCACTACGAAACTCACAAAGGAATTTGCAGTGGCGTATGTTGTGGTTAGTCTGTGGTAGGTCAGTATCGCCAAACATCTTCATCAAATTAGTAAATGTTTTTAATGGCTTCGAAAATTGCGGTAACGGCGAGCTCTGGCCAAAAGCCGACTTTCCCTTATAAAACCGGGGCTGCTTCGCGACTGAAAATTATATTTGAACTATATAAACTGCCCAATAAAACGTAGTCTAATATCCCCATAATCACTTCTTTCTTTAATTCTGCGAGTCCAATGATAACGAATTTTAGCAGACGGTAAAACATTTTCAGAATTCAAGAACTGGTTGGGCGTTAATCCAAAAGTAAAGTTCTTTCGGTTTTGCATGGGAGTCCGTTCTTTGTTGACAGTTCGTACGACAACTTTGTTTTAGCAAATTGAAATATAAACATAGCGCGTACATTTGGATACGGAATAAAAAATAGCGTGGTGGGAGAGTTCGTTTACTTTGCAAATCTAAATCAAACAGAAGAATTCAACAAAAAGTACACAAACACGCCAATCTCTGGTCAAACAAAATATCAAGGAATCTATTTTCTTACATTTTTACATTAATTGCAACATGTGTTCGATAGTCGCCCCCTTTGTATTTTTGGACAATAAATACAGAATGCTGTGAAATGTAACTATTTTTTTCGCATCACTGTCAAAAGCAAGCGATAATCCTGTGAAGGTTAGAACGTGTAACCTTTCAACAAAGCTTGACTTTCGGACAACTGCTTGGCAGCTTATCAGACCGTACAAGCAATATCCTATCATAAAAACCCTTAATCTAAACGTTCTTAAGTCTTCGTTTGTTCAGTTGCGGCCTTCCAGAACGCCTGCATGCGCGATTTTGTATATATATACATTTGCTAATACACCTTCGCTGCCGTTCCTTGAACAAGTTTCAAGTTCAACATTTACCTTCATTCCAAGTTCCCAATTACTCTCTCTTGCCATTTCCAAAACCTTGTCCTTTTTAAGTTCAAACCAAAAGAACATGTAAAAACAATGATCCATATTCGCGCTCCCTCTTCGACTTGCTTTCGCTATAGCTCGAACCCAATGCACGTGTCCTTTTGGTGCAGCTCTGTCGGGATTATCCAGCTTATTCTTGCGAATTTTCAAACTCAACGGTCGAAACAGTTCATCGCGTTAAAGTTCTACGCGAAAGCCTTTGGTATTACTGCTCGGAGACACTTGGTACCTCTAGTGGAACAGCATATTGTTGTGATATAGGTTGCCTGGTAGAGGTGCGAAGGAAGATCGTACTGGTGGATAGTAAAAGGGATCTCTCATGAATTCCGCACAGGCGTTCTGCACGGGGAGGTTGCCAACGTTTTGAGGTAAATACGCAGCACTGGTCGACATCTTCCATAGATCGGTTTGGTGATACCTAGAATTGTTCACGGGGTTAGTACCAGAGAGGGAGTATGTGCCACAAGGTGTGGACACAGGATAGTTCGCGGCGAGAGCGGCCGGATTGAAGGCTTGTTGACTGTTAACGTTACTCGCCAGTTGCTTTTCGCTGGAACCGATGAGACTTTCGATCGCAAACGGATGCCTGGCATTACCGTCGCCTTTCTGGTTCTGTTCGCCTATTTTATCCCGTAAGATGTTACCCTCATGTGTCGTTTGTGCGCTGCGTAAAGTTTTACTCGCACCGTGGCGGCTAGCGGAATTTTTAGCCAAATCGTTGAAGGACTTCTTCATGCTCTTGAATCTCTTTCGCCTCCTCAAGAAGCTTCCATTCTCGAACATGGCACCGCACTCGGGATGCAGCGACCAGTAGCTGCCCTTACCAGGCTGATCGGGACGTCGGGGAACCTTGATGAAGCAGTCGTTGAACGAGAGGTTGTGTCGAAGTGAGTTCTGCCATCGTTGTTGGTTTTCGCGGTAGAAAGGAAAATGATCGATGATAAATTGATAGATTTCGGACAACGATAGCATCTTCCTCGGTGAGCTCTGGATGGCCATGGCAGTCAATGAGATGTACGAGTACGGAGGTTTAGCGTTACCGTAGCTGTTTCGTAGTGGTCGGGGCATCGTGGAGGCCCGTCAATTGATCACCGTTCTCTCGTGTATTACTGTTCTTCTCTAAGCTGGCGGCTACAATTGTTTAACCAACGGCTGAATGTCCCTAGCTTATGAAGCGTCGAGCGCAATGGCCGGCCGCGAGATTAGGAAGTAGCGAAAGCTTTTGTTTGATTGTGCGTGAACTTCCCCTTAATCGATTGTCGCGGCCCGAGTCAAAGTGTTGACATTACAAACGCCCACCCACCGGGTCGTATTTATTGCTGCACAACTAATTAACAAATACCCGTCACAAAATAACGCGGCGAAATTACACGCTAATATTCCTGCACCAGACACGGCCCACAACAAAAGATCACTTTCAGCTCGTTTTCAATAAAAAATTCAAATAGCCATCACCGTCGCCTTCACATGTCGATGCTCGCTACAACGCTCTCACAAAGGAACACCGCTTATTGAAGGAAAATGCGTGGAACAAAGGCGCACCCCACATCCAAGAGGCTGTCGGTTTCGACCAACTGTTTTCATCGGCTTCGCACTAATTTGGGTTAGGCGCTGGATTTACAAGAAAAACGGGCGACAGTTTGGATTCGAGTGGGTTGCCGTTGACAGGGTTAATTGAGTGTTCGGCTGGGTTTGTGCTGTCGAGTAGGAAAGAACACTTGTAGGAGTGTTTTACGATGACGGGATACGGAAAGGCCGGGTGGAGCCATCACGGACTTCGGATGAATTAGAAGATCAAAGTAATTAAGAGTAAAAGCCTTCGCAAGACTCCTGGTGAGCGCCAATCATATCTCAAGATGATTAATAGTCGGAATGTCCCTTCAGCGATTTTAGCTCGGTTTCTCCTTCAATGTCAAAAGCTCCCCCGGTGAATGTTTGTTTAAGTTTCGCGAACGGAGTGAATGGCGAGTTGTGTACATAAGGACGACTGAAGTCGTGGACAGCTAGCTCAGAAGACGATCTCGGGAAAGTGGCGTGGACGGTACAGCGGTCAACACACGAACTTCAATTGAACAACATGTACCGTGAGCGGCGTGTGCTTCAACAAGCTTATGAATAAGCCATCGCGATAACTCGCCAGAACAAAACGGACACGACCGCAATGGCTGCGACAACCCCAACCTTCATATAATATGGGGCCATCTCAGGGAAAACACACCACACCCTCCGCGGGTAGCGCAATGTTTAAATAACAACAGCAAATCGATCATGAGAAGTCCACGAAGTCGAGGTTTGCCCGCGCGTCTTTCTAATAAAACCAACGTCGAACGGTGTAGCGCACAAAACTTACATGAAACTCACGGAAATTTGTTCTAAAAAGTAGTGTGCTGTGCAGGCAGTTGTTAAAGTACGAATAAAAATATATAAAATGTTGTTGATGCACTGCCCAAAGAGCGAATAGGAATGCGAATAGGAATTCGCGTCAGAGAGTGAAAGGGTCTCCGTCGTCTTCATCAGAGAGTGTATAATTAAACGTAAAGGACCAACGAAACATTAGACCCCATGTTCACTATTCCAGCCGAGCAGCACGCCAACCCTTTAGTGTTTTTTATTCTAATAAAGTTTGCTGGGTTGTGTCGGAAACCTGTGATCTCCAGTGCACCATAGAAATAAAGACCGCGGTCAGTAAAGAAGGCGCTTAGCGTGCACAAGCAAGTAGTTTCGAACCTTGTAGTGATGAAGATCGAGTGGCGCATTTCGTCTCTTGACAAGCAATTAATATGGAACAATGTACCCATGGGCTTATTTAAATAAGCACACACATCGGTGAGCTCCCCCTGCAGTTAAAAACACAAGTAAACGGTTAAAATTAAACATACGCCTACCGCTATCCCGTCGGTTGCATGTGCGCAGCGCTCTCCTGGCTTGAGCCGAGGTATGGCGATGTATACAAACGCTGCGATTCGTGTTGATCAACATGAAAACGATACAA